>JAXFYN010000795.1:0-97101 GCA_036172215.1 Camellia granthamiana | reverse complement strand
ATTCAAAGCATATATTGATACTCAGTTTCAGACTTCTCTTAAAATACTTAGGACTGATTGTGGCACTGAATTTGTCAATAAAAGAATTGATACTTTGCTGTCTTCTCATGGCATTATTCATCAAAGTAGTTGTCCCTATACTCAGGCTCAAAATGGCATAGCTGAACGCAAACACAGACACATTATTGAAACTGCCATCACTTTGCTTCATCACTCATCTATTCCAATTAATTTTTGGTTTGATGCTATTACCACAGCCACGTTTCTCATTAACAGAATGCCTTCTAGTATTTTACATCACAAGACACCTTTTGAAATGTTGTTTCATAGCATACCTGATTTTTCTCTTTTCAAAGTGTTTGGTTGCCAGTGCTTTCCTTGGTTAAAGCCTTATGCTCCTCACAAGCTGGCACCAAAATCCATGTCTTGTGTTTTCTTAGGATACCATCCTACTATTAAGGGATATAGATGTCTTGAGCCTCTTTCTGGTAAAATCTACATTTCTAGGCATGTCATTTTTAATGAATCATGTTTTCCTTTCTCTCAGCAACAGTCCTCAGTTTCCTCTTCTTCATCTTCAGATTTATCTACTCTTACATCATTTTTCTGGCCTTCTTCACTCAGTTCTTCATCTGCTATTCCTACTCAGTCTCCTTCTTCATCTGTTTCATCTCCTACTCCTTCTGAGCCCTCTTCCAGATCTGAGACTACTCCTATTCCTCCTCTTCCTCAGCCTATTCCTATTTCCTCCATTACTATTGATTTACCTCCTCCTTCTCTTCCTTCCTCTGTGTCTAACATACATCCCATGATTACTAGATCTAAACATAAACTTCCTCACTGTTTTTCTGCTAAAGTTTCTCTTCTTGAAACTGAACCTACATCTGTTCATGATGCTCTTCACTCTCCTGTGTGGTTTCAAGCCATGCAGGAAGAATATCAAGCTCTTCAACAACAAGGCACTTGGGACCTTGTTCCTCTTCCTTCTCATAAAATTGCCATTGGGTGCAAATGGGTTTTTCGCATTAAAAGAGATTCAAATGGTACTATTGCTCGTTATAAAGCTAGATTGGTGGCCAAGGGATTTTTACAACAAGAGGGCATTGATTTCCATGAGACTTTTAGTCCCGTGGCTAAACAACCCACTATTCGAATCTTTTTAAGTGTTGCTCTTCAATCTCAATGGTCTATCAAACAGCTTGACATCTCCAATGCATTTCTTCATGGTACTCTTCAAGAAGAAGTCTATATGCTGCAGCCTCCAGGGTTTGAACAATCTTCTACTCATGTTTGCAAACTCAAGAAGGCCTTGTATGGTCTCAAGCAAGCCCCTAGGGCTTGGTACTCCACTTTTTCAACTTTCTTGCTTTCTCAAGGATTCACCAACAGTCTGTCTGATGCCTCTCTTTTTATCAGAAAAACTTCTACAAGTCTCACTCTGCTCTTGGTGTATGTTGATGACATCTTATTAACTGGTGATGATTCTACTTTCATTGATCTACTTCTTCAACACATGCACCAGTCATTTTCCATGAAAGACCTTGGTTCTTTGTTTTATTTTCTGGGCATTTCAGTTCAGTCTGATGAGCATGGTTCTTTTTTTATCTCAAGCTAAATATGCTGCTGCATTATTGCACAAAGCAGGAATGGCAGACTGCAAACCATGTTCCTCTCCTATGGTTGTTAAAGCTGTGTGTTGTACAACTGATTCTCTGCCATTTGCTCAGCCGTCACTATATCGAAGTTTGGTTGGTGGACTGCAATATTTGACTATCACCAGACCTGATCTCTCCTATGTTGTTAATCAAGCGTGTCAGTTTATGCATCTCCCTACTAATGCTCATTTTCAAGCTGTTAAGAGGCTCCTTAGATATGTTAAAGGGACTCTACATTATGGTCTCTTTTTCACCCCAAGTTTATTTGCTCTTTCTGCCTTCTCCGACTCTAACTGGGCCAGTGACAGTCTTGATCGAAAATCAACATCTGGCTATTGTGTATATCTTGGCTCAAACTTGATTTCATGGTCCGCTAAAAAGCAAGCAACTGTTTCTAGATCATCCACTGAAGCTGAGTATAGAGCCTTAGCTCATGCCACAACTGAGCTCACTTGGATTCAACAATTGCTTAAGGACTTCTGTGTTTCATCTTCTACTGTTCCTGTCATATGGTGTGATAGTTTATCCGCCATGGCCTTAGCATCCAACCCTGTTTTCCATTCAAGGTCCAAACATATAGAAATTGATTGTCATTTTATTCGGGAAAAAGTGGTTGCCAATCAGATTGAACTTAAGTATATTCCTACCATGGATCAGGTCGCTGATATTTTCACAAAGCCTCTTTCTCCTTCCAGATTTCATTACCTTCGTGACAAGCTGTTAGTGGTTTCTTCCCCTATCAGCTTGAGGGGGGCTGAAGAAGCTGAAGAAGTATCATCCTCTGCTCACTGCACTTCCTCTGCTCACTGCATTCAGTCCTCTGCTCACTGCACTCAGCTTTCATCACCATCTGCTCATAACTCTCATGGACAGCTGTCTTTGTCTGTTAGAACTGCACCATCACAGATCTGTAAACCTAGTGGAATTAGTTGTGGTGGTTAGCTAGTTTGTTATGAGTTAGTTAGTTTGTTTAGAGTTAGTTTCAAGTTAGATATTTTGTATGATTTAGATACAGTATATAAACCAATGTAACCGATAGATTTGATATAATAAAAAACATAATGAGTTCAAAGAATCTCAATAAAAACCCTCAATAAGGCCCTAGAGGGAGTAAACACCCAATGGCAAAGAAGGTGGCCACAAAAAGCCTCATGCGCAACCCAATGAGCTACCCCATTAGCAGACCTAGGACTCCACTTAAACAAGAAATGACAATCACCAGCTAAAACTCTAATGTCTGCAACAATAGAGGCACACTCCCACGAAGGCTCATCCTCAGACACACATAACAAAATCACGGACTTGTTATCTCCGATTATCTCCACATTAGAAAAATTACGAGCTTTGGCCATAAGACATGCTTGCCTAATTGCCATTGCTTCCCCTTGCATAACCGAGCTGATATCAACTCACTGGACAGCCCTATCAACAAACTAACCCTGATGATCCTGAAATAGGACAGCAATATAGGCCTTGGAAGCCCCATTTTTAAATGCCACATCACAATTTGCTTTGAGCCACCCTTGGGGAGGAGGAGACCATACAGAAGGAGGGACTTCCACTGTAGCAGCACTGTTCGCCCTAGAGGTTGATGGATATACGAGAGTCTCAAACTCCCTACGAGCTCTATCAGCAAGACAGATGGTTTCCAACGGGTCCACCGGAGTGTGATTGAAAATCCACGCTTTCCTAGACTTCCAAACGTGCCAAGCCAACCCAAGAAGTTTGCTGAAGTAAGATACACAGTCCTTGCCATTCGAAAAGGCTAGGTACACTTCACATGCCCATTTCAAAAGAGAATCAACTTCAACCCGCTTTCGCCCAACTACAACTACATAACAAATGTTAAGTGGACTCAGGACACCCCAAACACACTGGGCACATAGCTTCAGTGGAACATTTATGGCGATGGAGGTTTTGACGAGTGGCTAGAAGGTTGTTGCAACTTCTCCACCAAAAGTGTTTCAACTTTGGAGGCACCGGAAAGGCCCAAATCATTTTCCAAAATTGCTGCGGAACTTGGAATGATGAAGACGGAGTTGAGGCCAAGGTTTGTTAGTTGTCCAGTTCTACTTGGTAGCCCGACTTGATGGAATACATACCCTTCGAATCATGGTGCCAAATTATAGAGTCCTCAGCATTCATGGTAGAGATAGGAATAACATGAATGTTAGCCACCTCCATTTGTGAGACCAAACTTGTAAGAAGATTCGAATCCCATGATTTAGTCATCGAGTGGATCACATCTACAACTTTTGAAATGCCACACCCGACTGGTTGATGGGAGCGGACTCTAAAATCCTTCAAAGAAGAAACCCATTTATCCTGCTAGAATTTAATGGAAGCCCCATTACGAACTTGCCATCAAGTGCCTTGACGCAGAATTTCTCTTCTTTCAAGAAGGCTCACCCAGACCCAGGAATCCCTTGAGCCTTTGGCTGCATGCGTGAAGTCGGATCTTGGGTAATAAATCCCTCTCATCAATCTGGCACAAAAAGAATGTGGGTTTTTGAGTAACTGCCACCCTTGCCGAACCAGTAAAGCTTTGTTAAAAGATCTCATATCCCGAAAACCTATGCCCCCGTGAGCTTTGGATTTGGTCATCTGACCCCAAGAAGCCCAGTGAATTCTTTTACTCTCGGGATCCCCTTTCCACTATAAATTACTCACTAAAGAATTCATAGAGGCGCAAAGGGTTTTTGGAAAAAGAAAGCACGCCATCGCATACAAAGGAATAGCTTGCACCACTGCTTTAATCAAAGTTTCCCTACCCGCATAAGAAAGAAGCTTCACCTTTCACCCTTGAAGTTTATCTATCATTCTATCCACCAAGAAGTGATGCGTCTTCGTTTTCGATCGACCCCAGCACGTGGGTAAACCCAAATACTTCGACCCCTCCCAAACTGGAGCAATGTTCAAAAGATTACAGATGTCCCATTTCACCACTGCATTAACCGATGGTGAGAACTGAATACCAGATTTGTCAAAATTCACCCGTTGGCCCGATGCCTTACAATATACATTTAGAACCTTGAGAACATTGTGGCATTGACCCAGATCAGCTTTGAGGAGTAAGAGGGCATTGTCTGCAAAAAAGAGGTGGGAAAGAGTGGGGCACTCCCTTCTTATTTTCAAGCCTGAAATTTCTTTGGCCCGTAAACTTCGCACAAGCAGCTTAGAAAAAACCTTTATAACAAGTAGAAAAAGATAAGGGGAGAGCGGGTCACCTTGGCAGAGTCCCTGCAAAGGTTTGAAAGAAGTTCTCTTTGCCCGATTAACAACCACAGAAAAAGTAACAGTAGACACACATTCCATCACCCAAGTAATCCACTTCTCATGAAAGCTCATTTTCTGTAACACCGCTTTTAGAAAATCCCATTGCACCCTATCATAAGCTTTATTGAAATCCAATTTAATCGCATATCAACCCGGTTCCCTTTTTTTTTTTGCAACTTAAGAAAGTGGAAAGCTTCGTGAGCTACAATGATGTTGTCCTGAATAAGTCGGCCAGGAACAAAGGCTGACTAATTTGGAGATAAAACTGTCCCCAACACACGCTTCAACCGGTTGGCCAAGATCTTCGTGATAATCTTAAGATTAAAATTGCACAAGCTGATTGGTCGATACTGTGACAGATGTTCAGGAGCTTTGGTTTTAGGTATTAGAACCAAATTGGTTTGATTCATTTCCTTGAGCAAGAAACCCCCTTCAAAGAAACTTCGGATTGCCCTACAAACGTCTGGGCCCACCTCATGCCAGAAATGTTGGTAAAAGAAACCAGGATAACCATCAAGCTCAGGGGCTTTGGTTGAGCCCAATTGAAAGGCTGCAGCTTTCATTTCCACATCAGAGATAGCTGTAATAACCCTCACCACTGTTTACCAATAAGTCATCGATTACTGTTAAACTGAGGCTAAATATGTTAATTGACTGACTGACTGAAAACTGAAAACGAATTGATTGAGTATATTCGTTAAATTGCAATTCTATCTGTTTGCCTGCCAAATTATCTGTTCATGTCTTTGTGTTTAAACTGCTAATTGAAGGCTTTATCGGCGGCCGAATCTGAAATCGATTGATGTTTTATGATCATTAGGATTTATGTGATTTTATGGTATCTTTAATTGAAAATTGTTTTGGTATGATTAAACTGGATTAAATTAGATTAAATTAAGCCAAATTAATAGAGTTGGACTTATTTACTATCCTACCCCTTAGTGGCCCACTACATGGACCATTCTTGAACCTTATTATACTTCATTCAAAACATCTCATCAGCTCATTTTGAGAGCATAACCGACTGAGAGTAAGAGAGGTAGAAAAAGCTTGGTTCTATCTTGGTTTTGCTTAGAAACTTAAAGAAATTGAAATGTAGATTGTCAATTAGGCTTCTAGACTTGCATTTGAGGACCTAGGTAAGGAACCTATCCTTTTAATTGTGTATTCAAAGCTTGTTCTTGCATGATTCATGAGCCTCTAGTGATCTAAGTCAAGATTTAGTCTAATAATGTTGAATTGAAGCTCATTCCATGAATGCATGTTTGTATTGTTGAGTTTAAGTTGTTTTCATAGCAAAATGTTACATGCATGCTCATAATTATGTTTAAGTCCATGATTTCATCTTGTCTTTGAAGATATTGACTCATTGAGCATGTATTGAAGCTTTGAATTGATTTAAAGTCCTGCATGTCATATTTGAAGTTAGTTTATGAAAATTGGTTTGAAATTAGATTTGATTGAACTACCCTTGGGCTTTGATTTCTCAAATTGATCTTTGAAACATGTAATATTATGGGTTTTGAAGTGTTTTCCAGAAAATTAGCCCAAGAGGATCGGAATTTATGCATTAAAACTTGATTTTGAGCTTGAGGTTCAAATCTGGAAATCCCAGATTTTGAACTCACGCTCGAGCGGAGATACTGGCGCTCGAGCGTGAAAATCGTGCTCCCAGTATTTTGTTGTGTTTTACAGACCGCTCGAGCGGGAAAACCTGCGCTCAAGCGGGACCTTGTGTCTTACGCTCGAGCGCCCATCGAGCGTGATTTTCGAGTATCCAGTACTTTTGACTGTTTTGCAGACCGCTCGAACGTGGTAAGTGACACTCGAGCGGGAACCTTTGTCTGGATGTCCGCTTGAGCGGAGTAACCTACACTCGAGCGGGACCCCTATTTTCTGAAAATTCTGAAAAATATTTTAAAGTGTATCTTTGCATCCTCATCCCATCCTAGGCATTCTTAGGCCTAGTTTAAAGCATCTTAATGAGGATATAGATGTAGGACACACCGAGGCAAATTAGGGATTAAGTTATTATCTTTCCCAACTGTATAGCTTAGTGCGTGTGTTCGTTCTGTAAACTGTGTAGGGTTGGCCTTCCGAGGAGACGCTCTAGCTTACAGTAGCCCAGAACTCTGTGAGTAACAATTGTGTAAAGATATGTTCAACTGTGAAGATTTCTGACTGTTTAACTGAACTGTTTTCTGAACTAATACTGTTAATTGAATGAATGTATGTCCTATATTCTGAACTGTATTGTGGCATCCTTAGCACTTACTGTTTACTGTTACTGTTACAGAGATCTCTGTCCGTTTCCTTGTTGGAACCACTACTGTTTACTGATTGATGGCCATCATTGACTGTTCGGTCTTTTAAGACCTACTATTTACTGTATTGCTATGCTAATGGATGTACCACATATGACTGTATGATTGAATGACTGATATACTGAATCAATGAACTGTTTTTGTCACTGTAAAGACATTCATTCTTGACCTCTTTACGCATTATGTTATTCACTGGGCTTTAGCTCACTGCTTATATGTATATGTAGGTGCACAGGCACCAGACCAGAGCTAGGAGCGTGGGTTAGACTCCCTTTTTGTCAAGCCAACCACTGTACCTCACTGCGAGGTTCCGAGCCTGCCAAGCTATGGCTTAAGGGTGTTTTAATTTCCCCCGTCTGTCTGTGTATCTGTTTTGTAATCTGTATAGACTGTTACTGTACTGTTTAATAGAGATTAGGTCCCTGTTCTGAATGATTGTAAATAATGTGCATACTGTTTTGTCACTGATTGTATATATGTATGAAAAATCTTTTTGCATACAGACTGTCACAGCTCATTGGACATTGTTTATTTACTGTTTTGGCTTATGCCAGCCCCTGTACTCTGTTTTACTGTCTTACTGTTTAGCAGGCCTTCAGTAATCTCGGATTACTGGCCGGTTACAGTGCTAAACCCATAAGGGCGGGTTTGGATTGTGACAATAGCAGTGAGGAGTCTCTCATTCATTTCCCTGGCTATTACTGGGGACACTACCGAAAGAGCGTCTTCCAAATCCTGCGTGCAGTCTGAGGAAAAGAGATCAGAAAAGTACCTATGTAAATAATTATCAATCTCTGCGTCTGTTTCCAACCATACCCCATCCTCCGTTTTGAGCTTCAGTAGTTGATTCCGTTGGCGGCGTTGATTTAGAGTAGCATGGAAGAAAGCTGAATTCAGCTTTCTTACATTGGTCCTGTTTGGAAATTAGATTTTGGACTAAAATAGTTAACAGAAATAAAATATATTAAAATAATTAATAAGAAAAAATGTCATATTTAAATAATAATTATTTTATTTTTTTCTTTCACAATTATCAAATCAACTATAAAAAATAGTCAATTAACTTCCCAAACACAACTTTTTTAATCAGATTAAAATAGTCAAAAAAAAAAAAAAAACTAAAAATCAATTAAAATAATCAACTTTCCAAACGAGTTCATTATCATATATTTGGAGTTATAAAATGATTTTAAAAAATGACCATATATTTCAAAAGAGTGATGTTATCAAAAAATTTATATATGGATATTTCATTTCAAAACAAAATATTATTGAGGAAGAATTTATTTATAATAATAATATCACACTATTTTGTCAAGTTTTTGTATGAATTTTATATATAAATATAATTTTTTTTCGAAGTTATATTATTAACTTTCTAATTTATGAATATTACTACAATATTTATTTATAATATCAAATCTGAAGATTTGATATTTTTAACAAAATTAATTTTAAATTTTGTCAATTTAAACTATAGTCTTTTGATTTGTTTTCAATCTAAACTATTTATCTATTTTTGTTAAGTAAAAATTAATCCAAAAAAATAATAATTTAATTGTTAAACTCAACGAAAAATAGTATTTTAAGTATTTTTTTATACATTTACATTGAATTTAATGATTAAAACATCATTTTTTTTTATCAATTTTACTTCACGAAAATAAATCGATAGTTCATATTGAAATTAAAAAAAAAATAATTAGAGTTTAAATTAACAAAATTGAAAATTTATTTTGTTACAAAAATCAAAGTCTGAGTTTTTTTTTTTTTAATTTTTTAAAAAAATTTTATTCACCTTTTAATTCATGACTATATGTGCAATTTTTATGACTTTCAATTATTTTACATTTTATGTAACAATATCAATATATTAATAGATATTTTTTTTAAGAGGCATTAACACATAAGTCCTAATTTATGAATTCATATTTCATTAAGTCTTAACTAATATTTTTTGGTCCTTCAAGTCTCATTAAATTTTTAATAGTCGAAATTGCCCTTCAAACAATAATTGTTCATCATTTATGATTATTTATAAAGAAATATGATGATTTGATATTTATTTTGATTTTCAAAACTTTAAAACATCAATTTTTAAATTAAAAAAAATTTAAAAAAAGAATTATGTGTTAAAAAAAAAACTACTGTAATATATATATATATATTTTTAAAAAAAAAATTGAAAAAATTACGTGCAAGATTTTTGAAGTGCCACGCCGCCGCCGCCGCCTATATTGGAGAAGGTGCCGTAGATGGGGGACTTCCATTCACTCCCATCTTATTTCCATCTACCGTAGATGGAATTTAGATTTCCATCTGCCTTAGGCTTCGTTTGACAAGAGTTAAATAGGATTTTTTTGGCTATTTTAGTCACAAAAGACAAAATAGGCTATTTTAGTCATAACAAACAAAACATCACATCCAACCCATAATCATTACACTCTTCTCTCACAAAAAAAGTCAAAAAAGTCAAAAAGCCAAAAAAGCCCTTCCCAAACCAAGCTTTTTAGCCCAGGCTAAAAAAACCAAAAAAGCCAAAAAGTCAACCCACTTCCCAAACGGAGACTTAAATTAAAATTATAAAAATTTAAATTAAATTATAAAGTTAAAAAATATAATTTAAATTAAATTATAAAGTTAAAAAATATAATTAATATCATATGCTTAGAGATATAACATGATGAAAAAACAAAAACAACTGGCCACATATGAGAGAGAGAAAGAGCAGAGAGACTTTTTTCAAAATTATTTTATTAGCCAGTTAATTCATGAATATTTTCTACGATGTCTATAGAATGACCCCTCTTATAATTTAAAAAATTCTTTAAAAAATTACAAAAAAATATATAAAGGTCTGATCATTTTAAGAAAATAAAATTTTAATTTTATCAATTTAAATTATAATCTTTTTATTTATTTTCAATCTAAACTATCTACATGTTTTCGTTAGGTAAAATCAATGAAAAAATAATATTTTAATTGTTAAACTCAATGAAAAATAGTATTTTAAATATTTTTTGTACACTTATATTGAATTTAATGATTAAAATATTATTTTTTATCAGTTTTACCTAACAAATATAAGTCGATAGTTTGATTAAAAATAAATCATAAAATTAGAGTTTAAATTAATAAAATTAAAAATTCAAAGTTTATTTTATCACAAGAGTCAAATTTTGATTTTTTAAAAAAGTTTTCAAAATTCTTTTATTCACCTTTTAATTCAAGACTATTCTTACAATTTTTTTACCTCATGACTATTCTAAAATTAATTAATCAAAAAGTTATTCCAAACGCATTAATTTTTTTACCTCATATTTTAATCAAAAAAATTAAAAAGTTACTAAAATAATTTGTTTCCAAACGAAACGTAAAGACATATGGGAAAGTTACAAATGAATTTGAACAATTCCAAAATAATAGGGCAAATTACAAACACCCCCCTCGAGGTTTGGTGAAAATACAGATTCCCCCTTGAGGTTTGAAAAATTACAAATTGCCTCCTGGGGGTCAAATTTTCATAACAAATTAGGAAAAATTAGGGGGGAATCTGTATGAAAATAAAAACCTCATGGGGTAATTTGTTATGGAAATATAAACCTCAGGGGGCAAGATGTAATTTCTTAAATCTCAGGAAAAAATCTATATTTTCACCAAACCTCAAGGGGGTGTTTGTAATTTGTCCAAAATAATATTATTCTCATGGGTGGCACAAGTCCTCCGGTGTGGGGTGCAAGTCTTTTCTTGAGATTGTACCACTGATTTGTAATTTCTTTAAGAAGTAAAAAACATAACCAAAAAAAAAAAAAAAAAGAAGGTAACTTATCCAAATAAAATAGGGGAGAAATTACGGTAACGTTTAGTATAATTTTCTAAATATGATTTGAGAATATGAGTTGTATTTTGAGTTTGTGAGTTTTAGAATTATGATTTGAGTGTGAAAAATTTGTTTGGTGAATGAGTTTTGAAAAGAGTTTTGAATTGAGTAGGAAATTTTTGATGTGACATATGATATTTGATATAAAAACTTACAATTTATAACCAAATACACAACTCAAAATTCTATTTAAAACTCATAATTTTTTTTTTAAAATTTCGTATTTTTATATTTAAAATATAAAAAATAATAGGTGTCAATTGTATAAATTAAAAAAAATAAAAATTTGTACTATTTCGGTCAACCGGCTTGACATCCGGGAGGACGATCGGCCGGACGTCTGGAGGGCGACCGGTTAGCCTAAATTTTCTAAACTTAGAAAGAGTTTCAAAAATAAATGTGGAGTTAATTTTTAAAAATTATAACCAAACATCACGTGCAAATCAAGAGGTGAAACTACATTTTCAAAACTCTTCCAAATAGAGCCCACTATTTTCTTCGCAAATTTTTTTTTTTTTTTCCAGCTCAACCAAATAAGAGATAGAACTATATTTTCAAAGCTCTTCCAAATAGAGCCCACTATTTTCTTTGCGATTTTTTTTTTGGGATTTTAGGTCAAAACCCCCTTCCATGAGGCCCATTAGGTGTAAAGCCCACGGATGAAAACAATTGCGCCAAAAGTCCCTCGATTAAAAAAATATCGTGATTTGACTGAAATGCCCATCCATATAAGGGTGCAAATACGAAACAATTGCACCGTTTCTCTCCCGTTCCTCTGTGTCATCGATTCAAAACCCTCCTCTCTTCTGAATATGATCGGTCGAAACCCTAGGAACGATTGAAACCCTTATCTGTCTCATTACTCTCGCTGTCTGTAGCTAGTTCGTTATAGTTTCTTCAATTGAAACCCTTCTCTCTCTTATTACTCTCGCTCTGTGTAGCTACTTTGTTACAGTTTCTTCGATTGAAACCCTAGCAACGAACTCGGCATTAGGCTTTACTCTCTCTCTTAAACCCTTCTCTGAGTCTCATTACTCTCGCTTTGTGGAGCTACTTCGTTACAGTTTCGTGGATTGAAACCCTAGCAACGCTTTACTGTCTCTCTTGGATACACATTTTACAGGTCATTTCACTTGCTTCAGAGTAAAATTTTACTTCCAACTACAGTAAAATTTTTCAGAGTAAAATTTTCCAGAGTAAAATTTTACATCCAACTAGAGTAAAATTTTACTCTGAAATGAGAGTTCTACTTCTTACATAGTAAAATTTGACTTTAAGTATAGCCTTTTGTTCAGTACGTTTTAATTTATGTAGTGTTTTTGTCCTGCCATTTCAATTTGCTTCATGAATTTTTCAGAGTAAAATGTTAAAATACACTTGCTTCATGAATTTTCAGAGTAAAATTTTACTTCCAATCAGAGTAAAATTTTACTTCCAAAACCAGAGTAAAATTTTACTTATAATGAGAGTAAAATTTTAAAGTAAAATTTTACTTCCAGTCAGAGTAAAATTTTACTTCCAAAACCAGAGTAAAGTTTTACTTCCAAAACCAGAGTAAAATTTTACTTCCAAAACCAGAGTAAAATTTTACTTATAATGAGAGTAAAATTTTAAAGTAAAGAAATGAGAGTTCTACTTCTTACAGAGTAAAATTTGACTTTAAGTATAGCCTTTTGTTCAGTACGTTTTAATTTCTTTAGTGTTTTTGTCCTGCCATTTCAATTTGCTTCATGAATTTTTCAGAGTAAAATGTTAAAATACACTTGCTTCATGAATTTTTCAGAGTAAAATTTTACTTCCAATCAGAGTAAAATTTTACTTCCAAAACTAGAGTAAAATTTTACTTATAATGAGAGTAAAATTTTAAAGTAAAATTTTACTTCTAGACAGAGTAAAATTTTACTTCCAAAACCAGAGTAAAGTTTTACTTATAATGAGAGTAAAATTTTGGTTATTAGAGAGTAAACTTTTACTTTAACTCTAGCCTTTTTCTCACTATGCTTTAATTTCTGTAGTGTTTTGGTCCTGTCATTTCAATGCTTTCAAATTCACTTGCTTCACGAATTTTTCAGAGTAAAATTTTACTTCTAAACAGAGTAAAATTTTACTTCCAATCAGAGTATAATTTTACTTTAACTCTAGCCTTTGCTCATTACGCTTTGATTTCTGTAGTGTTTTCGTCCTGTCATTTCAATGCTTGCAAATTCACTTGCTTCATGAATTTCTCAAAGTAAAATTTTACTTCCAATCAGACTAAAATTTTACTTATAATGAGAGTAAAATTTTACTTATTACATAGTAAAATTTTACTTTTACTCTAGCCTTTGCTCATTACGCTTTGATTTCTGTAGTGTTTTTGTCCTGCCATTTCAATGCTTTCAAATATACTTGCTTCATGAATTTTTTAGAGTAAAATTTTACTTCCAATCAGAGTAAAATTTTACGTCCAATCAGAGTAAAATTTTACTTTCAATCAGAGTAAAATTTTACTTTTGCCAAACAGAGTAAAATTTTACTGTCTCATGACAATACTTGTGCATTTTGTTTAGTGCTTATTTGTTTTGTGACGTTGTTTAAAGTAAAATTTTATACTGTTGATACCGGGGAACTTTTTTGTGTTTGAAAATGGTAGTTACAAGAAGCAAATGTGGTAATGATGATGATGATGATGATTTTGAAGTTCCACCAACTGTTTTACAAAAGGAGAAAGTCCCTAAAAAAGGGAGTAAAAGTAGTAAAGAAAGTCCTTCAAAGTTGAATATTATGCATGGAGTACGGGAGAGGGAGAATTATATGAAACAATATAGGTCAAATATTGTTTCATTGATAAACGTAATGCGAGACACAAGGTTCACTAAAAGACACATTACTACCCTTGAGAGAACACCTTTTGGAATGTTGTTTAAATGTTTTTGGAAGAAAGATGATGTGGACTTAAAGAACTTCAAGAAAGTTGACGATAATGTGATGGATGTGATCAAATGTTATGACTTTCATGCAAAGGGATTTAAGCTTGGGGGGAAGATATGTGACATACGGGATAGTGACGTTACCTTGATTTTTGGGATAAAATCGGGAACGAAAAAAGTAGATGTGTCATATGGGAAAAAACAAGAATCAGCTTTTGTGCAGAGAAGGTTTCGTAATTTGTCAAGAATATCTGTAAAGAGTTTGCGAGAGGCGTTAGGAGATGCGTTGAAAGGCACAACGAGAGTTGATATTGAGGATGTTGCACGCATAATGTGTCTATTTGTTGTGGCGACTTTGCTATTACCAACAACTGGTCTAACAGTTGGATGGGCCTTTGTTGCCCTTGTAGAAGATTTGGAAATGATGAATTCGTATGCATGGTCGACTGCAGTTGCATCCACGTTGACTACTTCAATCCATTCTTCATTAGGAAGTCCTGAAAATGTCACTGGATGTGTACTTCTTCTGTTGGTAAGTAAATTGAACTACTTGAAATATTATGCAATCTATCTTTAGAGAATTTAACTAATTTCGATTTTTTATTTTATAGTACTGGTTATGCGAGCATACTACCCTCATTCAACCTGAAGGAAAAAATTTGTGTCCAAGGCTCCTGCGATGGGACTTATCAACATTGAGGAAAAAACTAATGAAGAGGTCATTGCAAACACTAAAGCCCGAAGAGGTATCATCTTTCCAAACTCAGCCCGAAGAGTAAAAGTTTACTTGAAATCAGAGTAAACTTCTACTTTAAATCAGAGTAAACTTTTTCTTACATTCAGAGTAAAATTTTACTTAGTCTTGAACAGAGTAAAAGTTTACTTACTCTTCAACAAAGTAAAAGTTTACTTTAAATCAGAGTAAAAGTTTACTTTAAATGAGAGTAAAATTTTACTTACAGTCAGAGTAAAATTTTACTTGCTCTTGAACAGAGTAAAAGTTTACTTCAAATCAGAGTAAAAGTTTACTTTAAATGAGAGTAAAATTTTACTCTGAGTCAGAGTAAAATTTTACTTGCTCTTGTACAGAGTAAAAGTTTACTTTAAATCAGAGTAAAATTTTACTTACAGTCAGAGTAAAATTTTACTTACTCTTGAACGCAGTAAAAATTTACTTCAAATCAGAGTAAAACTTTACTCTAAATCAGAGTAAAATTTTACTCTGAGTCAGAGTAAAATTTTACTTGCTCTTGTACAAAGTAAAAGTTTACTTTAAATCAGAGTAAAATTTTACTTACAGTCAGAGTAAAATTTTACTTACTCTTGAACGCAGTAAAAGTTTACTTCAAATCAGAGTAAACTTTTACTTTAAATCAGAGTAAAATTTTACTCTAGTGGTTAAAGTTTGCTTAATTGCTGGCTTCTTTTCTTTTTCTATTTTTCAATTGCAGGTAAATCACAATGAACTGAAGCCCGTTTCCAAAGAAGAAATGGAACTCATTTGCAATGATGATGAAGAAGATGCTTTGGACATAGAGGAAAATTTGGAGACTGAAAAAGATTCATTGGACACAGAGGAAAAGTTGGAGACTGAAGAAGATGCATTGGACACAGAGGAAAAGTTGGAGACTGAAGAAGATGCATTGGACATCGAGGAAAAGTTGGAGACTAAAGAAGATGATCAACCTTTGAAGAACTTCATTGATCTTGAAAAGGAAAACAAGAGGCTGAAAAGTGAGAATCTGGCGTTGGTTGAAGAACTGAA
Organism: Camellia granthamiana; assembly: GCA_036172215.1. Classification (NCBI taxonomy): domain Eukaryota; kingdom Viridiplantae; phylum Streptophyta; class Magnoliopsida; order Ericales; family Theaceae; genus Camellia; species Camellia granthamiana. The sequence goes on along the minus strand of JAXFYN010000795.1, from coordinate 81,292 downwards.
GAAACTGAGGGAAACAATGCAAAAAATGAAAGAGGAGCAAAAGGCAAAAACAAAAGAAACGATGGAAAAGATGAGCAACACAGAGAAAGAAATGGAGAAAATGAGAAAGGAGATTGAAGTACTTGAATCTGAAAATAAACAGTTGGTTGAACAGATTGAAGAAAATGCAGTTCATGCGGCTACCCAAGGTTTATCTTCCAAAGAAATGCCACATGCCAAAGGAGTAGAACAAGAGGAAAACATTGGGATTCAAAGTACATTGGAAGAAATACCCATAGTCGTACAGCCATTCCAAACATCCATGGTGAGGAAAATCAAAATCAAGTCGAGGAAGAAGAAAGAAATGTCTGATTTTGAATGTGAGCCAAGAGAAGCAAAGAAAAAAAAAACCAGAAAACAAGGAATTGAAGTGATGTCAAAAGAAGTCATTTGTGTTGAAAACTTGCCTCTAAGCCAAGCAAAGCCAGTTGAAAGGGTTTTGTTTCCAGATAAGGCTGCAATATGGAAATTGCTTGATGAGGATGACAAGTATCTACTGAACAAGATTTACAATTTGGAAACCACAGAGTAAGACCATGTTAATTTTATCAAACAACAGATTTTTACTATTATCCAACTGCAGCATGTTAATCAACATTTTTTTTAACTTATGACTAGTGCAATCATATGGTCCGGCACAAAACATGGAGTATATGTTACATTGCATGATGTGGATGCAATTCTGAGAGATGGTGATACTGCAAATAATGTAAGTGGCAATACAAGTTTCAATGACTAGTGTTCACTTCAATAACTAAAAATAGTTCACTTTATTAATATATATTTAATTGATTTTTGTTTTGTAGGTGATTGACAGCTTCATAGAAATGCTTGAGATTGAGCAAGAAGTCAAGAAGCCAGAAAAGAATAAATCATTCTTTTTCTCTAGCCTTTGCTGGGTAAGCCATCAATTTGTATTTAGTTTGAATTGATAAATTTTTACTGTGGTTTAGTGTAACATATCAGTGTCTCTTATACGATTAAATGCAGTCTTTAGTGAAATGGGGTTATGGGGAGCTGAGAAATCATCTAATTGATGAAGTCCTTGCACAAGATTTGAGTGCATATAGATACCTTCATTTTTGCATGAATTCCAATGGGAACAAAAAGGAAGAAAAACCCTACCACTGGACACTCCTTCTATTTGACACTGAACTTGATGAGTGGAGACATTACAATTCTTTAAGGCCAAGAGACAACAGAGAAGATGATTACCTTAAGGATGCAAAGAAGATTGTAAGTGCTTTGCATCATATTAACAGTAATTTTTTGCTGTATTTTATTCTTGAATTTAATCCTGACCAAACAATTATGCAATGATGTTAGATAACATATGTGGATAGCAAGTTGGGCAAGAAAACGAAGAAAGGTACAAGAAAGTTTTCAAACTTAGTTTCGGTGAAAGATAGTCCACAACAACGCCCAACATCGTAAGTATTTCACGCTACTATTATATGCTTGAATTGGTAGTTTTCAAATTTGAGTAAATCTAACAAGCGGTTGATTTTTATTTAACAGTGTTGATTGTGGAATTATTGTATGTTATATCATGCGCCAAATCATAAGAGATGAGCCTATTGCAAATTCTATGGAAGAGGATGAAATTAACAATTTCCGAGCGTCAATAGTGCATCAATTTTTGAATGATTATCCAAAAGCATGGACTGAGGAACAGTTCAACCTCAAAAAAAAAAATGCGCTAGAGCTAAGACCTCAAGGATGACAATGTGGACAAGTTTTGGGGAAGTACTGTGAATGATATAATGTAATTTTGGTTTTTGTAAATGAAATAACAGTGAAAAAGTGATTGTAAGTGAAAGAATACTAAGAGAGTATTAGATAGAGGCTTAAATTTTTTTTGACTGAATGTTGCTATGAATGTTGTTTTGACTGGGAATGAATGTTGATGATATATTTAGTTGTGTTGTTAGATTTTTTTTGCACAAAGATTGCATGATGATCATCAGGGGAGTTTGTGTGTTGTGGTAAACTTTGGTGCAGGTTGGAAATGTTTTTCTAAGGGGACTAACATATTTTCTGAACTGAAGTAAAATTTTACTCTGAACTGAAGTAAAATTTTACTCTGAAGTGAAGTAAAATTTTACTTTATATTCTGAAAGATGAGTAAATTGTTGCACTCTAAATCTAAAAGTAAAATTTTACTCTGCTTGAAAGTAAAATTTTACTCTGAACTGAAGTAAAATTTTACTTTATATTCTGAAAGATGAGTAAATTGTTGCACTCTAAATCTAAAAGTAAAATTTTACTCTGCATGAAAGTAAAATTTTACTCTGCTTGAAAGTAAAATTTTACTCTGAACTGAAGTAAAATTTTACTTTATATTCTGAAAGATGAGTAAATTGTTGCACTCTAAATCTAAAAGTAAAATTTTACTCTGAACTGAAGTAAAATTTTACTTTATATTCTGAAAGATGAGTAAATTGTTACACTCTAAATCTAAAAAGTGAAATTTTACTCTGCATGAAAGTAATATTTAACTCTGAAATAAGAATAAAATGTTACAGCCTGAATAAGTAAAATTTTACTCTGTATAAAAGTAAAATTTTACTCTGAACAAAAGTAAAATTTTACTCTGAACAAGGTAAAATTTTACTCTGAGGGCCGAGTTGAATTTGGACTCTAAATCTAAAAGTAAAATGTTACTCTGCACTAAAGTAAAATTTTACCCTCCATTAAAGTAAAATTTTACTCTGAAATAAGGTAAAATTTTAATCTAAAAGTAACATTTTCTCTAAACATAGTAAAATTTTATTGTCAAACCACAGGCTCATCACACCCATACACAACCATTCAACCACAAAACATATCAGAAACTAGAACAGACAACCATTCAAGAACGTAGTAAAAATGTATTTTATTGCAATGTTTCCTTACAAATCTACTCTAAAAGACTATACTATTATTGCTATGGACTACTTATTGCAGAAGAACTGCATTATTTTCATACTTCTATTACAAAATCAATAATGTCTTTCACGGCAATACCTCCTTGCAAGTCTTCCTATTATGACCGTACTTCTCGCATCTACCGCACTGTACTCGTCTTATCTTCTCACCCCTAGATGGGATCCTATTCTTCCTTGGCCTACCAGGTGGCTTCTTACAAATTGGAGGAAGGACAACAACATCATCCATAGCTACAAGAGGTTTCTCAACAGTGGGTATTGGATAAACGGACTCAGCATAGCAATCTTTGAACTTGCTAGTGTAATAAAATGGTTCCACATGTGCATACAAATCACCTCCGCTCTTTTGGATAGCAGTCGCCGCGTGAGCACAAAGAAATCCATTCAATTGCCATTGGTAACATGAGCAAGTTCTATTCGAGAGGTCAACGCTAACCGATGGCCGGGATTGAACCTCAAAAACATGATCACTTGAACGACTAACCAACCAAGTTCTTCCACTTTTAAGAGCATTTACTAATGTTGAATCCATCTCCGGACAAAGAAAAGTATTCCATTTCTTAGCTTGTTCTCTCCTTCTCGACATCAAATCCATGATCTTCAACCTAATTGAATCAATCATCTTTGTAGTGGGCAAATGGCGAGTTTGACGGATCCATGAATTGAAAGACTCTGCCACATTTGAGTGCATTTCACCGTATTTTTGTCCTTTAAAATATGCATTAGTCCACTTGTCATAGGGCAAATTGGATAGAAACCACAAACGATCCCTTTTCCCTCATCTTGTAATTCTTTCAAGCATTGATTAAAACATCCCACTGTCGGAGCGTAAGCACACGAAGAAAACAAAAAAACTATTCTACTCCTGAAAGTATTGCTGAAACTTGGACCAGAGAACCTATCCCTCAAATTGGCCTTCAAGTGTTGGAGACAAAAATAGTGGTAAGCAGTAGGTAAAACCTTGGGTAAAGCCTCCAAAAGTCCAGCGTTCCGATCAGATATGAAGGTAATTGGTCTTTCATCCAACAATATATTCAACAAATGCATAAAAAACCATTCCCAACTGTCTATAGTCTCCGTATCGACAATTGCCATTGCAAGAGGGAAAAAACCTGAAAAATAACATTTTACAATTAGTAAGTATATTAAACAAAAAGGACAAATCTGAGCTCAGAATAAGTAACTTGTTACTTTTGAATAAACTATAGTAATATCTACCTTGATCCCCATCCTTCGCTGTAGCTGTTAACAAGGTGCCCTTATATTTCCCCTTCAAAAAAGTTCCATCGATAAACAATAGAGGACGACAATGCCTAAACCCTTGAATGGAAGCATTAAATGCAACAAAAAACCTCTTGAACCGTCCACTTTGATGGTTATAGTCAAGACGCAAATAGCTACCAGGATTTGTGCTCATCACAATATCCATATACCATCGAATCTCATCATAGGACATAGAGAAATCTCCAAAACTAGTAGTCCTAGCTTTCTCAACTCCCAACCAAGCGTGATTGTACGTAATGGTGAGCCCGTATTGATCTGTAAATTGACGCACAACATCAATTGGACGAGTTTGGGGATTCCCACGAACTTCATTAACAATCAAACTTGCAACCAAATTTGAACTCATCCTTGAGTTTTTAGAAGTACGAACTGCAGCTCCACAAGTATGCTCATCATGTAGAGTCCTAATGTAGAAAAAATTATTAGCACTTTCTAGAGATGCATGTACTCGCCATAAACAAGCTTTCGATTCCCGCATTGAACACACAGCAGTGACCCGACACTTCTCATTCTTCACATACACAAACTCAAATCCTATCTCAATAGCATATTTACATAATGCAGTCCGGAAATCCTTTGCACCTCCAATAAATCTTTGACCTACATGAGTAATTCCATTCACCCATCCACTAGACAACAAAGTCCTTTCTTCATGTTGACAAAACATAGGGAGTAAATCCATTTCATCATCAGTAATGTTGGATCCAATAGCGTCCCCTGATTCTCCAACTCCATGTTTTTCATTTGAAATGCCCATTTCAGTAATAGTCACATCAACCCGGTCAACACCAAGGGGATAAACAAGCGACAACATATTCTGAAAATCAGAATCATCATCAATCATGCATTGCGAATGTCCAGGCAAATAGTACGATAATAGTATGCAACCACTATTGTCAAACTTCTTCAATTTACAACTTAAGAAATCAGTTAAATCCTTCAACGTGCAGTTTGACACAACCTTGAACACAATGGTACGATCACCATACTTGCATAACAACATAAGAGGTGGAACCATTTTACAAATCTGCAAACAATTAACAGTAAAATTTTACTGTCACTATCAAAGTAAAATTTTACTATCAATATCAAAGTAAAATTTTACTGTCACTACAATTTTGGTTTAGTTTGAATTGAAACATGAATCTAAAAGTAAAACTTTACTCTGCACCAAAGTAAAATTTTACTCTGATATAGGAGTAAAATGTTACAAAAGGAATCTAAAAGTAAAATTTTACTCTGCATAAGAGTAAAATTTTACTGTCACTACAATTTTGGTTTAATTTGAATTGAAACATGAATCTAAAAGTAAAACTTTACTCTGCACCAAAGTAAAATTTTACTCTGATATAGGAGTAAAATGCTACAAAAGGAATCTAAAAGTAAAATTTTACTCTGCATAAGAGTAAAATTTTACTGTCACTACAATTTTGGTTTAGTTTGAATTGAAACATGAATCTAAAAGTAAAACTTTACTCTGCATCAAAGTAAAATTTTACTCTGATATAGGAGTAAAATGTTACAAAAGGAATCTAAAAGTAAAATTTTACTCTGCATAAGAGTAAAATTTTACTCTGAAAAACAACTAAAATTTTTGCAGACAATTAACTTGTTTGGTGCAACTTTTTTGCTAGTTAAAAATTGATAACTAAAATGCATAAGCTAAAAGAACATATCTCCCCTATCTTCTCAATAATCAAAATTTTACTCTAATTATAAACAGAGCAACAGAACCAGAGTAAAATTTTACTCTGGTTCTATTGCTGTCTATTGTTAGATTAACAAGTCAATTTTACTCTGTGTCTTTTGTCAAAAACAAAATTCTGTCTATTGTTAGATTAACAAATCAACAAAAACAAACGAACTCGATCAAAATAAAAATAAATCAAACCAAAAAAAATGAACAAAAACAAAAACAAAAAAAAATTAATTAACAGATCTGTACAACTCGAGTAATTGAGAAGAAAAACCTGCACTCGATCAACAATCACAAAATTGAATGAAACTCTCGTTTAATTTGAGAGCGTTGATCATCGGCCACCAAATGACAATTGTTCGGCTGCGAGATCGTCTATTGTTGAACAATTGAGAGATATTCGGCTGCGAGATCTTCAGATCTGGAGGTCGTCTTCATCGATTTTGTGAAGTATGATCGATTTGCAGATGGGCTTCATCCTCTTCATCGGCTGCGAGATGTTTAGCTGTGATTTCAAATTTTTCAAACATATGATACTATATATATATATATGGGGGCAATATTGTCATTAAAAAAATAAAAATTATAAAATGTCCTTATTGAGGTAGGCATTTCTTACTCAGGGACTTTTTAAAAGAAAATTAATTAGATTATCCTTTATTCTAATAAAAAGGCCCAAAAGGGGGTTTTGACCAAAAATCCCTTTTTTTTTTTGACAGCTCAATCAAACGAGAGAGAGAGAGAGAGAGAGAGAGAGAGAGCGCGCGCTCAACTAGCTATGAGTAGCCTATGTTTATGGGCAGATAAAACTTAAGACGAGCAAGTTTGATATATGTACTTCCTTTACTATATATCTGTGTGTTAAGGAGTTTGAAGGACAATAGCATCAATGAAGGCAGACAAACCAGTTGGGACTCAACTCTTTGGGCAGGCCAAGAAGGAGCCTGCAGTCAAGAGCAGTGATGGAGCATCCAAAGGTCCTGCATCAAAGGCAGCCCCCAAGAAGGCTGCCCCAAAGGCCACTCCTGAACCTAAGAATTATATATAGTCCACATTTACGTACAAATACAATTATATATAGTCAAGGATCATATCTTCAAATCTCTTTGTTTTTCTGTCTTAAAACACTTACATCCAATTAATCATGTGAAAATCACAAGGTACAAGAAACTCGAAACATGATTTAATGACTATGAGTGTTTAAAACAAGGGGACAAAGAGATTTGTGTCATGCTAGTAGGCTTTAGTTTCTTCAGTTATTGGACTAGACATTTGTAAAGCGTGACTAAATACATCTCAAGATTTTGATTTGTCTGCTAATATACCAAAACTAACTCACAAAAATTTCATGAAAGTGTCCAGAATATAGTGTAACAACATTGCATTCATCTTGATAGAGTATGGACCTATTCAAAATGAATGTAGTGCTGTCAATAAAACATTTTGAACACTTTTATGAAAAATTGTTTGGGACTCTATTGTAATATATGAATGTGGTCACTACTACAAATACAGATAAATATCACACTTTTTTGGTATGATGTATGTTTTTTAATCACACCTTTTAAGTTTTATTAAAGTGTGGTCTTTGGGAGTGTGATTAAAAGAGGTCATTTTTAATCACACTTTTTAAGTGTCATTAAAAAATGCTTTCACCACATCTTTTAAGTGTGATTAAAAATATTTAAATCACACCTTTTAAGTGTGATTAAAAACATTTACATCACATCTTTCAAGTGTGATTAAAAATATTTAGATCACATCTTTTAAGTGTGATTAATAACTAATAAAACCTGTGATAAAAGAATTCGACATATTTGAAGAATAATCAATATTATTTTTATACGCGCATTTGAAGAATATAATACACGCTATATATTATATTTTGAATCACAACCATATATTGAATGGAAAAACGTCATATATTTCATAAATGAAAGTTAAATGTTCAAAAGTAAATACAAAGAAATTAATAAAAGGTTTTTAACTGTGATTACATATATTTAAAAAAAAAAAAAAAACTTGAAAAAACTAAATTCTTGAATTCTTTGACCATATTTTGCATCTCTCCAAGAAATTTCTGACCTGAAAAATAAAAAAAACAAATTAATTTAGAAACCTCTAAAAAATAAAAAAAAACACAATATAACTTTAAACCATTCTAATAAAATAAAAAACACAAAATCTACCAAATTGCATTTAAAAATTGAAGGATTTTACCTCCATATTCCTGCTGCAACATGCAAAGTCATAAACAGAACAACCCTGTCTGGATTCCAGCAAGACCAAACACCAGGGTAGTAACAAGTAAGAACACCGAAAAGACAATTCCAACTAATACCTGCTTAACCCACATAATAAGCTGCGGAAGAAATAGATAAAGTGAAATAATGAAAGTATCTTATACATAGGCAGAAAGAAGTACCATTTATTTGATTATGAATTTTGAAAAAAATTTTGAGTTGTATTTTAAAATTTTTTAGATTTATTTTTTTAAATATTTAAAAATTTTCTTAATTTTATTTTTTTAGGGTAAATATTTTATATTTTAAATATTTATTTATTATTTTAATATGCACTATATTTCATACATTTGTGTGCTATATTTTTTAAAAAATATTTTTAAAATATTAAAAATTTTACAAAAATTATTTTTTATTTAACTATATAATTTTTTATAAATATTTTATTTTATTTTATAAATATATTTTTAAATATTTTAATTTTTTTTGTTATGTGTTTGGTTACAATTTAAGTGTGGAGTTTTGAAAATAGTGTGAAATTTCGAGTTATACAAATATTCTCTTTTAAAAACTCAACTCACAATTTCGCAGTTAAATCATAACTTTACACTCAAATCATAATACCAAAATTAAACCAAACGGAGCATTTTTAAAGGGATTTTAATGCTCATGTAGGTTTCCAATGAGAGGTTGAGAAGGATCCTCGGGAATAAAATTTTCATGTATATAATTCTACAAGCTGGTAATTACAGTAGATGTCCCAATACCAAAAAAATAGCAAATTGAAGACTCAAATTTTAAGAGCAACAGTAAAGCACTCAAAAGTTTGAGTGTACTACCAGCTTGTTGGTAATTACAGTATAATGTGTGCACCTTATAGTGCTCTTCAAAAAGTTTTCTCAAATTTTAAGCTATATGCATGAAGTCGAACAACATGTGAGAAAAGAACTTTATCATTCCCAAGAAAACTTTTTTTTTAAAAAAAGGGAGTCCAAAATGCAATGTACATACAGACGTGACAGAGCAAAATGGGCAACGATGCAGCACGCCTTGCAGCCTCTTGTGATCCTTCTATCTTGTTCCTCAACATCGTGCATAAACTTGCCGTTAACTAATAAGCATGGTAATATTTTGAAGAGCACTATAAGGTGCACACATTACATCTTTACTTGCGAAAAAATTTATGAATCAACAATGAGTGAGTCCTACCTGAGATGACACTGTACAAAACTTATTAGCTATTTTGGTCACCTTGGAACTCAATATAATATTAGTTTGAAAACAATTCCAAATATGGCAAGAGGGAGCTATCAAATGAGATATTTCAGAATCATCTCATACGAATCTTATTTTATTTGGTAAATTGGTTATTTTCAACATGGGAAAACAGTACATATAACAGAGGAACAAAGAGGAAATGAGAAGGAAGATATTGCATTCATACCTTGAACCAGGAAGCCAACCACTTGGAGCAACAATAGCCCTCAAGTTAACAGGGTAATCGATCCCATTTCCATATTTGCCCTGGGCAAAACAAGTTGCAGAGTAGAGGGTAGTTGCAACCCCCATACTAAAACCCTCGATACCAAGTTTAACTGTAAATGAGTTAATACAAAAATAAATAAATAAATGAAAAAGTATAGAATTCTTAAACAACACGGTGGTAATTTATTAATGATAGTTGATGAAACTTTTTATCACGATAGATTAATGAACTACTAACTAAACACATGGAAATTAAGTAATTTAATGGCCTATAATCAATGAAGTAACAAGGCAGAAACTTACTATTAGCAGGCTCTGTTGACAACAAGTTTGCAATATTCAGTTTGATGCTGCAGCGACTTACAATGAAATACTTTTAACTACGAGTTCTGTAGGGAAGTGATTGCTTTAAAACTCTTGGTTCTATATGGTCTTTACATCATGAGAAGACCCTTCAGCCCCACCTTCTCAGTTTCTCTTTCTGCCAAAGCGATTACTTTTAGAGCACTTCGAAGATGTAACCAAACGTAAATTTTTTTTTTTTTTTTTTTTTTTTTTTGGTTTTTGGTGTGGATAGGTATGTTAATGAGACACAAACTTGTGTCTTTTTATCGGAGGAATGTGGCCAAAGCCGCTGGGGTGTCCCCTAGAGGACGATACCAAACAGACCATAACACACTTTTTGAAGCCCCCAAAACTCTTCCAAGCTAATGCCACACACCACCAAACAAGGATGTGTGCTTCCTTTACAACTCTAGTGCTCGTCCCACTTTAAGCTACTCAGAATTTGTGTGGGTGAATCTTAACAGTAGAGGAAGACACTGGGAAGGACATGGAGAAGTTCCAATTGTTGGTTTGGAAAGAAGTTCAAATTCTAGCCTCTTTTTTTTTTTTTTTTTTTTTTTTCTCCTTTTCCTTTGTTAGTGATGGTGTGAATTGCTATTGGGACATGGGGATGATGAAACATTTGAAACTTTTAGTTCATTGATTTTGTTGCTAATTTAATATACCGCTGGCTGTGTTACATGGACTCACTGGTTTTGGCTGGAGTACCCACACGACACTGATATGGGTGTAGGAGTCGGACACAGCATCCTTGTGACGGATGTGGCTGACCACAGCAAACTTAATGAAGTATAGGGCAGTATACAATTTTGTGTTTTTACAAAGATTTTCATGAAAATTTTACCTTCTATAGACTAAATGTTATTGAGTCATCTCATTTGAAAATTGGTTAAATAGCTCCAACAACTTCAACATTATTTGTTTGCCATTGTGGGTAATGCTAGTGCCTGATAAATGGCATTTGGTAATAGTTATTGCATAATATTTTATTTACTGCAATTACATTATAATCATAAACGTTCATATAACGTTCAAGATTCAATGGAATATTTATTGCTCTAATTCTCAGCAACCAAACAGAGAAAAGAACCCCACATTGACTATTTGCTTCATTTTCTCAGCAAAAAAAAAAACCTTTATGCAATTTTTCGGGAAACAAATAGAAAATTGGAGTGATTAGAGGAGTACCTGAGAGGGAGGAGAGAGTCGAGTTCGTACTGGATCTCATTGCGAAGACAAAAAATCATTTCCCTTTTCCCCTTCCCCTCCCCTCACCTCTCCCCAGCAACCCCTTTGGTAACCATCCTCCAGGACCAAACTCAGTAATCTCCTCGCCTATCCTCCACTCCGACGATCCAACTACCCCTTCCCAGATCAAAGCAAAGAGAAGAGAATAAGAAAACCCTTCCCTTTCGAATTGTTGATCGCTGCCGGCGCCGAACCAGTCTTGCTGTCGAAGAGATAGCACCGTTCTAGGTCGAAGTCTCACCGTTGCCCCAACTAGTCTCCCTTACTAGGGATGGGCGCGGATCGGTTGCGGCCACGAAACCTCCAATCCGCCATCCGTCCGCCAAATTGGCGGATTGGAGAAAATCAATCCGCATCCGTCCGCCAATCCGGCGGATGCGGATTTGGCGGATTGGCGGATGGATGCGAATCGGTTTAACGATTTGAAATTTTACAAATTTTCAACATACAAAAAAAAAAAAAAAAAAAAATTTGTGCATAATTCAACATCTATTTAAGGCATGGATGCAAGGATAAATGACAGCACAATTTCAATAACTATTACTAAATATAACTGGGCTCTATATGCTAAATACCTACAACTTTCCCCCTTTTGAATCATAGATTTTAAAGCATCAGCAGCCATACCATGCTTCACATCCACCTAATGCCAATTATATTGTATCAGTAACCATACAAACATCAATGGAAGGAGAGAAAGAGTAGCACAAATATGTAAAGATAGAAATTTATTAACATAGATGTAAACACTGTAAAGTCTACACCTGTCAAGGAAGAACACAGTGTGAATGATAGACTTAGACTATATGTTTGAGGGGGGGAAAATGAAAATAAATAGCAGCATTCATAATGTAATGGGCGTCTTAAGCAGTTCTCTGGAAACATGTTTAGTACATCTTCCTTACAGAATCCATTATTTGCAAAACCAAACACTTTTATAATAAAAGACTTGGTGTTGAAGAACTGTGGCCAAAACAAAATATGAAGGAAAAGTTAAAGAGAGAAATGAAGAAAACTTCAGAAATTTGAAGAAACCAAACTTCTTCTGTAAATCAGCAAAGAAATGTAGGTAAACTTTTGGGGCAAGGAAATGGAGGTCGACTTCAGAAATTTCATCAATGCATCATTTTCTTTCTTTTCTTTTCCTTGTTGCTCACTGTTTCTAAGAACAAAATGGAGCATGCACAGAACTTTCATTATTTTTATAGTCCTTTCCAATCCTAAAAGTTGCTTGGAAAATTGCATGAAATACATTTACTGATATGATAAAATTTTCATTTTTAGACAAAAAAGATAACAAAAATTCAATTTATGTTTTTCAACCAAACACATCAGCAGCAAGTATGAAATAATTTTTTAGGTCAGCAAAGTAATAGAACCTGTCAAGTGAACAAATTATAATTAGTTTCATGTACCTTAAATTGCATTTGCATCCAAAAACCAGAGAGGAAATATGAGGAAATGAGACAAGTATTGGGTACCAATAAAAGGGTGAAGCTTGGCAAAATCAAAGAACTCATCAGCAGAGCAACCAAACAGAACCCTAGCAGCCCTATCAAACATAATCACCACGAACACCTTTGTATCTGATGCTATAGACATCTGCATAAAAACCCACAAACCCAAATCCAACAACATGACCCTCTTGTCTTTGCAAGAAGAGTTATATGCTTACAGTGAAACAAGAAAAACAAAAGAGAACATCATTGTGAGGACTAGTAAAAACAGAGAGAGGTATCTGTAAATTATATACAGAGACAGGTATCTGTATACGAAGATATACGAAGATTTTCATACGATCAATCAACTCAATATATATTATATATACAGAGAGAGGTACTGTAAATCTTCTATCTAGAGAGAGAGGGAGAGAGATACCTCAGTGTAGTAGATCGATCGTTGTTCAGTGCAAGCAAATCGTCGTTCAGAAGTGTAGATCGTCGGTCGTTCAGTGTAGATCGTCGGCCGGATGTTACCTTCGAACGGTAGGATAAGGTAGGGGAGAGAGAGAGAGAGAGAGAGAGAAAGAAAGAGAGAGAGAGAGAGAGTCTCACTGTCTCAGCGTCTTGGTCTGTAAAGAAAGAAATTAGGGCTTCCAAACAAAAGGGGCTGAGTCGTGTATAAAATGGGGGGAAAAAACGAAAGGGAAAAAAAGGACGGGCGGGTCGGGTTTGAGGGGTGAATGGCGGATCACCCGCCACCCGACCTGAACCCGAGAAACATGAATTACTAGACCCGCATCCGCCCGTCACACACCATGCATCCATCCGTTTTGCTTCGGGTAGGGTCGGGTCGGGTGATCCGCTGCACAACCCCTTACCCTTTATCTTCTCCCTCTCTTATTTGCTAAATAGCAACAGAACTTTTTTTTTTTTTTTATAAATATTTTTGGTGATTGGCGCTACAACATTTTATTTTGGCGCCTTTTTTTTTTTGAATTATATTATTTAACGACATAAATTGTGCGTGGTGAAAAGTGAAAACGAAATGGTTACCAAACAGGTTTGATGGTAAAAATATCAAAAAATTAATAAATAATTAAATAAGTTACTAACGTAATAAATAACTTATTAAAAGATTCTTAGGCTATGTATGGTTTGATTTTTAGAAATTTTTTTTAAAAATTAAAAATTAATTTGGTTAAGAAATAAAAAATAAAAAACAATTATCATTTTAACTTTTGGACAGATTATATACATATGTATGGCTGTTTTCTAACCACTCAAAAGATAAAAATTATATTAAAATGATAATTATTTTTTATTTTTTATTTCTTAACCAAATTATTTTTTAATTTTTTTAAAAAAATTCTAAAAATCAAACTATACATAGCCTAAGAATCTTTTGATAAGTCATTTATAATGTTGGTAACTTATTTAATTATTTGTTAATTTTACGACATTTTTACCATCAAGCATGTTTGGTAACCATTTCATTTTCAGTTTTCAATTTATATTTACAAAAATTTTAAAAACTGTAATAAAAACTTGTTTGATAATTTTTTTAGTTTATAAATGGTTTTCTCAGTTTGTAAATTTGAGAAAAAAACGTAAATTCAAAAATTGAGCTTACGTTGATTTTTAAACAGAAATTTAAAACCTTTGCTAACAAATTTTTTTTTCAATTATTCTTTTTTTTCAAATAATTTTTTTCCAATTAATTTTTTTTCCAATGAATTTTTTTTCCAACTACTAACCAAGGGGGCAATTGGTAATCTACTTTAAACCTTAGGAAGGATATTGTAATTTCTAAAATGTAAGGGGTATTAATGTAATTTACCCAATGAGGGTAAAATTGGCATTTAAAAAAATTAAATTGCTAAAGGGGGAAATCTGTAATGAAACTTTAAATCTCAGGGGAGGAGATGTAATTTTCAAAAAGTGAGGGGGGAACTGTAATAAACATAAACCTCATGGGGGTGTCAGTGTGATTTACCCAAAAAAAAATTAATTGAAAAAAAAATTTGCTAGTAAAATTTTTAAATTTCTGTTTAAAAACCAACGTAAACTTATTTTTTGAATTTACGTTTTTTCCTCAAATTTACAAACTGAGACAACCATTTATAAACTAAAAAAATTATCAAACTAGTTTTTATGACAGTTTTTAAAATTTTTGTAAATATAAATTGAAAACTCGGTGCCGTTTGGTAACACTTACGTTTTCAATTTTCAGTTTATATTTACAAAAATTTTAAAAACTCAAATAAAAACTTGTTTGGTAAATTTTTGATTTATAAATCAGGGGTTTCAGTTTATAAATTTGGCCAAAAAATGTAAACTCAAAAAATGTGTTTTTGTTTTGAGTTTTTTTTTTTTTTTTTTTTTTTTTTTTTTTTTTTTTTTTACCACCCAATACTAGCCACCACCCGCCACCATTTTCCATCACCGTCTTCCACCACCACTCATTCACCACCACTCGCCCGCCACCACCACCCACCACCCACCCGCCACCGCCACCCACCACCACCACCGACCTGCCACCCACCACCCACCACCCACCTACCACCCACTCGCCACCACCACCTACCTCCCGCCACCACCACCACCACCACCCACCTGCCACCCACCCACCACCACCCGCTACTACCATCCATTCGCCCGCCGCCCCCACCACTCGCCACCTACTCGCCACCATCACTCACCACCCACCTGTCACCACCATCCACCACCCGCCACCAGCCACCACCACCAACCTGCCACCTATCCGCCACCACTACCCACCACCACCACCCACCCGCCACCACCCACCACCCGCTACTACCATCCATCCGCCCGCCACCACTACCCGCCACCTACCCACCACCACCCCACCTGCCACCACCATCTACCACCCGCCACCACCAGCCACCACCCATCTACTACCACCACCCGCCACCACCACCCGCCGCCACCACTACCACCACCACCACCACCCACTCGCCACCACCAATCACCTGCCACCGTCACCCACCCACCGCCACCACCACCACCCACCATCCACCCACCCGTCACCGCTTTCCACTACCCGCCACTTGCCACCACCCGCCACTTGCCACCACTTTCCACCACCGTATTCTGCCATCATCACTCACCACCTGCTACCATTTTCCACCATTGTCTTCCGCCACCACCACCCGCCATTATTTTCCACCACCGTCTTCCGCTGCCATCACTCGTCACCACCCACCACCCGCCACCACTTGTCATTTCTCACTCTTTTTTATATTTTTAAAATTTTTTTAAACATTTTGTCTAAACCAAATGCGTTTATAGTTTATGTTTTTCTAAAAATAAACAAAAACCATTTTATAAAATATTTGTAAATATAAACTAAAAACATAAACGTTACCAAACAGGTAGCAAACAGGCTTTAGGTGGTAAAAATATTGTAAAATTAACAAATAATTAAATAAGTTACTCACGTAAGAAATGGCTTATCAAAAGATTCTTAGGCCATATATGGTTTGATTTTTAGAATTTTTTTTTAAAAATTAAAAATTAATTTGATTAAGAAATAAAAAATAATTATCATTTAAGGGTAAAAACTAATTATCATTTTAACTTTTGGGCATGTTATATACATACGTATGGCTGTTTCAATTTAATTTGTAAAAAATTATTTCTAACCACTCGAAAGATAAAAAATTATAAAAAAGTGATAATTATTTTTTATTTTTTATTTCTTATTTCTTAACCAAATTAATTTTTAATTTTTAAATTTTTTTTCTAAAAATCAAACCATACATAGCCTAAGAATCTTTTGATAAGTTATTTCTTATGTTAGTAACTTATTTAATTATTTATTAATTTTATGACATTTTTACCATCGTTTTTCAGTTTTTAATTTGTATTTACAAAAATTTTAAAAATGTCATAAAAACTTGATCGATAATTTTTTTGATTTATAAATGGTTGTCTCAGTTTGTAAATTTGACGAAAAAGCGTAAATTCAAAAAATGAGTTTATGTTGATTTTTAAACAGAAATTTTAAAATTTTACTAACAAAATTTTTTTTCAATTGATTTTTTTTTTCAATTAAATTTTTTTCCAACTAATACTAACCAAGGGGCAATTGGTAATGCTACTTTAAACCTTAGGGAGGGGATTGTAATTTCCAAAATGTGAGGGGTGTCAATGTAATTTACCCAGTAAGGGCAAAATTAGTATTTAAAAAAATTAAATTGCTAAAGGGGGAAATCTGTAATGAAACATTAAATCTTAGGGGGGAGATGTAATTTCCAAAATGTGAGGGGAGAACTGTAATAAACATAAACCTCAGGAGGGTGTTAGTGTAATTTACCCCAAAAAAATTAATTGGAAAAAAAATTATTTGAAAAAAAATTAATTGAAGAAAAATTTTGCTAGTAAAATTTTTAAATTTCTGTTTAAAAACCAACGTAAACTTATTTTTTGAATTTACGTTTTTTCCTCAAATTTACAAATTGAGACAACCATTTATAAACCAAAAAAATTATCAAACAAGTTTTTATGACAGTTTTTAAAATTTTTGTAAATATAAATTGAAAACTGAAAATGAAATGGTTAGCGAACAGGCTTTAGATGGTAAAAATGTTGTAAAATTAACAAATAATTAAATAAGTTACCAACGTAAGAAATGACTTATCAAAAGATTCTTAGGCCATATATGGTTTGATTTTTAGAAATTTTTTTTAAAAATTAAAAATTAATTTGGTTAAGAAATAAAAAATAATTATCATTTAAGGGTAAAAAATAATTATCATTTTAACTTTTGTGCAGGTTATATACATACATATGACTGTTTCAATTTAATTTGTAAAAAAATATTTCTAACCACTCGAAAGATAAAAATTATAAAAAAATGATAATTATTTTTTATTTTTTATTTCTTAACCAAATTAATTTTTAAATTTTAAATTTTTTTTTTCTAAAAATCAAACCATACATAGCCTAAGAAATTTTTGATAAATCATTTCTTATGTTGGTAACTTATTTAATTATTTGTTAATTTTACGACATTTTTACCATCTGAACCCTGTTTGGTAACCATTTCGTTTTCAGTTTTCAATTTATATTTACAAAAATTAAAAAAATTGTCATAAAAATTTATTTGATAATTTTTTTGATTTATAAATGGTTTTCTCAGTTTGTAAATTTGAGGAAAAAATATAAATTCAAAAAATGAGTTTATGTTGGTTTTTAAACAAAAATTTAAAAATTTTACTAACAATTTTTTTTTCAATTAATTTTTTTTCAATTAATTTTTTTTCCAATTAATTCTTTTTCAATGAATTTTTTTTTCTAACTAATACTAACCGATGGGGCAATTGGTAATGCTACTTTAAACCTTAGGGAGGGGATTGTAATTTCTAAAATATAAGGAGTGTCAATGTAATTTACCCAGTAAGGGCAAAATTAGTATTTAAAAAAATTAAATTGCTAAGGGGGAGAATCTGTAATGAAACTTTAAACCTCAGGGAGGGAGATGTAATTTCCAAAACGTGAGGGGGGAGCTGTAACAAATATAAACTTTAGGGGGTGTCAGTGTAATTTACCCTATATATATATAATCACACTTTAATTAGAAGTGTGATTAAAATATATATATAATCACACTTAATTAGAAAGTGACATAAAAAATAAATATTATCACACTCAATCAGATTAAGTGTGATTAAAAATTTGGGAATTGTATATTTTATATAAAAAATAATTTGAAATATTTTATACAATCACACCTATTTAGGAAGTGTGATTAAATATATATATATAATCACACTTATTTAAAAAGTGTGATTAAAAAATATATAAATAGTCACACTTTAATTAGAATGTGTGATTAAAAAATATATAAATAATCATACTTACTTAAAAGTGTGATTAAAAAGTAATAGTGTATATATAATCACACTTTAATTAGAATGTGTGATTAAAAAATATATAAATAACCACACTTTAATTAGAATGTGTGATTAAAAAATATATATATAATCACACTCATTTAAAAAGTGTGATTAAAAAGTAGTAGTGTATATATAATCACACTTCAATTAGAAGGTGTGATTAAAAAATATATAAATAATCACACTTTAATTAGAATGTGTGATTAAAATATATATAAATAATCACGCTTATTTAAAAAGTGTGATTAAAAAGTAATAGTGTATATATAATCACACTTTAATTAGAATGTGTGATTAAAATATATATAAATAATCACACTTTAATTAGAATGTGTGATTAAAAATATATATAAATAATCACATTTTAATTAGAATGTGTGATTGAAATATATATATATATAATCACACTTATTTAAAAAGTGTAATTAAAAAGTAATAGTGTATATGTAATCACACTTTAATTAGAATGTGTAATTAAAAAAATGTATATATAATCACACTTAATTGAAAAGTGACATAAAATATAAATATTATCATACTCAATCAAATTAAGTGTGATTAAAATATCAATCTAATTTTTTTTATCACACTTTCAATAAAAGTGAGATATTTTTTTTTTTATCAAAGTGTGATCTTTAGCTATTTTTGTAGTAAGGTAATATGTCAAGCCCCGAAATATTTCAATAAAGATAACTCATATGCGGAATAAATATAAGAAACAACATAAATTCATATATCAGAGTTCACTGTTTAGCAAGCAATTAAATGCCATATAGGCTTTCATCTTTCCAAGACATTGCTTGGTTACACAAATAGAGTCTCGCTCATTACACATTAAGCCCTTGGCTTTACAAATAACACTCATGCACACATAAAGTATAACTAGGAAACTCTTGCTTCCCAAGAGTCCATCCATGCTATTGCCTTTGAGGTAATATCTCACTTGCACTTGAAAATGATATTCCCGTATAGGGTGAACTAACAGCCCAGTAGAGATATGCTAAACATAATATGAGCAATAACTAAAATGTGAGCATTCGATAAATGTTTGACTCACATATATCCATTCATAATCCGTTTCAATTACATGACAAATGTATCCATGTTTCATAATAATTTCCATTTCTTAATTCATAGTCCTGGCTCAGAATCTGGCCATACCCTTTAAGTGAGATTACATCTCATATCAACAGTACTTCTATTTCAATTGAGATAAAGACTCAAATTAAACATTTCGTACTTCACAATAGATACACATATTTGCTGTATCAATCTCAAACAAAACACTTCCGTACTTCATATATGATATACTGGTGTTGTATCAACATAACATAGAAACACTTCTACATATCACAATTGATAAAGATATACATTTTTGTGCTATATCAAATCAATTCAACACTTCATAATCAACACTTGATACACATTGTAGTGCTGTATCAATGTCATACAAAATCCAGTTTAAGAGTCCATCCCTTATCTTCCCTTAAACCGTGGAGTACATCCCCTATCTCCTCCCACACAACACAATATATATGAACATCATCATATACATGTTCATTTAATACACAAATTCGATGTATTATCACAACCGTCATATTCGATGACATTTCAATTGATTAGTTTTAGTTTGCCTAAGCATCATGCATTGTCCACAACAATCACGACTATCCTCTACCGATAGCCCAAAGCAATTATTTCTAAACAGAAAATAAATGCTACAACAGATATATATAATCTCAACATTTTCAAAGTGAGTGATTAATGAATCCAACTCCACCATTCTACCTCATATTAAGTCGATTTTATTATTTCCAACTCAATTTCATATTTCCGTATTAATTGCCATTAATTACAGTAATGACCCAAATATACCCAAACATGGCATTTTTCTCTTTTTTTCTCAGTATTGACCCAAAGGCTCAAATATTATCAAAAACATCAATAATCTCAATTTTAAACCCAAAACACACAGGTATGAGTCAATTGAACAAAACCCCTGTTTTCAACATTATACTTCTCAAACCATCTATACAAATAACTCAACATTTATGTTAAAACACATAAGAATGAGTAGGAATCCCTATCTCAAATTCGGAGCTGAAATGGAGAAGATGAAAAGAGTTGAAACCCCAAAATCAACGACGATGAAACTCGATCTCCACCACATACAACAAAGCCCTCGAGAAATTTCACAACTTTGGCGAAGGAAATATGGCCAAAATCTCAATGGAACTATGGCCAAAATCTAGCTCGGCACAACTAAAATTTATATAACTCAAGCTTGGCTCGTAATGGCTCATTAAACCAAGAAAGAACCATAGAAGCTGATAAGCTAACTCTCTGCACTTGCACTTATATAGAAGTTTGTCCACCTTAAAATGTGTTTTGTAATCGATGTGGGACTTCCAACAAACGCACCAAACGACGTCGTTTGGCACAACATTTTCGTCCACTCTTTGAGTCCCACATCGCTGGGAGAGGAAACATTTTGTGTCCAAATGCTTATAAAGTGGTGAATTTTTGCGGACATAGGTCAAGTAACTTCGAATGCATTTTGAATTTTTGTTTTGAGGGGCGTTGCCCCTCAACCCCGCCAGGGCGCTGCCCTTAGACCCGCGAAGGGGCGCTGCCCCTTGGACCCCCGCGAAGGGGCGCTGCCCCCTCGACCCCCGACCGGCCCAGTCGAAGTGGCAAAACATAAAAGAATGATTGAAATCGGGATTGCCACATAATACTTGGTTTATTAGAATAAAGACCAATTGAATAGTCATTCTAGTAGAATATTTATTTTCGTGTTCCTTTCACTAAAAAAAGATTTTAAAAAAATTGCAAATGGAATAATAAATCATTCACCATTATAAGTAAACAGTCATTCTATATAAAAATTAAGAAATGAACATTTTATTTCATTCTATTTTCATTTCAATAAACCAAACATACCATAAGATATTCCAATCATTGATGAAGCTACCTTGTAATATTATTTATTAACCAAGTGTTCAATAATTTTGCTTTTGCAGGCAAAGGGTGGTAAATCAGCAGCGAAGCATTAGCATAATGCCCAAAGATAAATTGCATTGTGTTTGCATAAAATTAAGGAGCCATATCTGTTAATTAAGTTCTTCATATAGACCTAAATCCTTAATTTTGCTTTTGTTGTTTTTATTAGTCGTTGTGACCATATTGAGATTTGGTATCTCCATATGTAAGTTGTCTCGTTTGGCTTGGCCTAAGAAATAAACATATATATATATATATCTATATAATAAAGCAGAACGGATTTTGAAAATATGTTAGACACAATTGTCCTACTAGGACATTTCAAGAGTCATGATTCATTTGTATATTCACATAGATGGCTCAGATCACCCCCTTAATTTTATATCAATCCTAAATATATATCTTCCCGCCCAAACATTAAGCTCCTCCTTACCCACGTCTCCCCCACCCTTCTATCTTTATCTCTGCTCTCCAGCCAAATCACGTCTCCCCTCTATCCCTCTTTATCTCTCTCTCTCTCTCTCCCCCTGTTCTTCTTCTTCCCGAAACTGCTCTCCTTCAACCACAGATTCGGTTCCGTCTCTAACGACAGAATCTGTGAATCAAAAGGTTCAATTTTGTTTATTTTTTTCAATCCAACGATACATGATGAATCGTGATTCCAGAAAAAAACTCGATCGATACGTGTTTGTTTATGTTTTAATAGCATTAAATTGCTTCCACAATTTGTCATAATTTTAACTTAATTGGGCATAATTACCAGAGTATGATAATTGTCATGTCGGTTCACTTCTCTGTTCTCATCGTTCTTCTTCTTCCATACCCAGTGTGCCAAGTTCTGCTACCGACGCTCCTCTTCATCACAAGGTAAGTTCTCTGATTCTCCTCTTCATAACGTTTTTGCTTTCAGTATTCTTCTTTCCTTTCCCTTACATCCCTTTTGCCTTTTTCCCCCCCACCATTTCCTCCGATTTCTTTTCTCTTACATCACTCTGGTATGGCTGATTTCGGTAGATCTATGCAAAATCTGTGAATCAAAAGGTTCAATTTTGTTTATTTTTTTCAATCCAACGATACATGATGAATCGTGATTCCAGAAAAAAAACTCGATCGATACAAAAACCCAGGATTGTCAGCTGTTAAATAACTGCTTCTTTGACCAAAAGTTTCGGGACATTGTTGCCCATGAAGTGGAACCTGTTGTTGAATTACTGGCTGTCTTGCATACATTTTTGCTATCCCACTGATGTACGATCCACCACAATTTGTCATAATTTTAACAGAGTATGATAATTGTCATGTCGGTTCATTCTGCTTTCAATTGTAAACTGATTCAATTGTTCTTTTATCTCTCTGCTCTCAAGGCCTGTTTTTCTTCGGTATTTTCTAAGGGTGTTGCCCCTTTCTGATCATCAGAGCCAATGATTTCACATTCAAATCAACAGCCCTCTGTGTGGGTGTGGATGTGGATGGCGATGGCGGTGGCGGTGGCGGTGGCGGTGGTGTGGAGGAGGTTTGGATCATTCTCTATGTGTGTGTATATAGAATCTCCCTTCTTCTTTCTTGGAAATTATTTTTGGGTAAATTACCCTTTCAGTACCTCTCTTTTTGTTTCTGATGAGAAATGGTTGGTTGTATGTTGTTTTTTTCGACACAGCACCAAAACTCAACCCTTTTTGCAGAAATTTCTCCATTGAAAGAGGCTGTGACGATAGCTTTCTGAGCCGCCCATGAGTCGGGCGCTGAGAGCCTGACCCGTTTCTTGGCGGGGCAACTCGGATGGCCCGTGAGATAGAGCTTCTCTCATGGGCAACGGTTGTTGCAGCCACGGCGGAGTCACATTCTCGCCTGATCATATACAAATCTGAGCCTCACACATATACATGTACTAGCGGCTGAGGCACACGCGATGCGTGTGCAAATTCAACAAAAAATTATATTATTCTTTTATTATATTTTTTAATAATAATATACAAATATATTATAAGTGTAATGTAATGCAATCTTAATATTTCTAATTATGTGTAATATGATATTTACTTGGTATATATTTCAAACAACAATATGAACAATATAATATATACAAATCTTTTAAAAATATACAATATTTCCTAATTTTCACCACCAAAAAAAAAAATATATCTATTCTATTATTAAAAGCCTAGAAGCCAACTTTTGTCTCCACTTTTGCCACGTGTAATTAGATAATAAAAATAAATATATATTGACAAAGAGATTTTATTGAAAACATACCCAAAAAGAATTAAACACACCCACACAAAAGTAATCAACCAAACAAACCAAATGAGAACAGCATTTTAGGAAAAAAAACAAAATTCACTTACAAAATTAAACAAACAAACAAACCAACTTTTTTAAAACTGAAGTTTGCAACCTTCTTGTATATATGAACTGAATAACCACCATAACCCATATTAAAAATTAAAAATTAATAATAAAAAAATAAAAATGAAGCAGAAGAATTTTGTACAATCAAAACCTTTAACAACTTACCTTGGACAACCCATGAAAGAACACAAAGCCAGGGTGTTTTTATTTCCAAGTGCTTCAGAACCTCTGCTTCTTCTGTAAAATAAAATAAAAATATACTGACACAGAGATTTTATTGAAAACATACGAAAAAAAAAGTAAACACACCCACATAAAATTAATCAACCAAACAAACCAATTGAGAGCACTATTTAAAAAAAAAAAAAAATACACTCACAAAATTAAACAAACAAACATGAACTGAATAACCACCATAACCCATATTAAAAATTAAAAATAAATGATAAATAAATTAAAAAAATGAAGCAGAAGAATTTTGTACAGTAAACTTACCTTGGATGACCCATGAAACAACAGGTTTTGGTATGTTTTATATATCTCAATCTTCTAGGTTGAGAGAGAGACCTCTCACACACACAGAGTCAGTCTCTCTCTCTCTCTCTCATCAGATTTAATCCCAACACACCCATCTCAACCTCCGTTGTCCTCCTCCACTGTCCTCACAGCCGATCTCTCTCACCGCCATTGCCGATCTCCCTCCGCTGTCCTCACCGCTGGTCTCCCTCACCACCGTTGCCATTCTTCTGTCCTCCGCAGTGCCTTTGCCGATCTCTTCGCCGCTGCGTTGGTTCTTTTTCTGGTTCTTTGGTCCATCTCTTCGCCGCCCCTATGGTTCATCTCTAGTCAGATCTGTATTTTTTTTCATAGATCTAAGGATATGACTGAAGGTGAATGTATGCATAGTGTTAGATCATCTATGTTTCTACTCTATTTGTGTTAGATCTAAGAATATGACTGTTTATGTTGTATATCAGTTTGGAAACGTGGGGTTGGAATTGGTTGGTTGAGATATGTGAGGGAACGTGGGTAGAAAAGGATGTGGATGTATTTATTTATTTATTTATTTATTTATTATCTAATTACAGGTGTCAAAACTTGGTGGAGATAAAAGTTGGGCTCCTAGGCTTCAAGACACCAAAGTTGGTGTTCGCTTTTAATAATAGAATTTTGGAAACGTGGGGTTGGAATTGGTTGGTTGAGATATGTGAGGGAACGTGGGTAGAAAAGGATGTGGATGTATTTATTTATTTATTTATTTATTTATTATCTAATTACAGGTGTCAAAACTTGGTGGAGATAAAAGTTGGGCTCCTAGGCTTCAAGACACCAAAGTTGGTGTTCGCTTTTAATAATAGAATAGATAATTGAAAAATGTACATATATATTGAGTTGATTGTGGTGTGAAAATTGGGTTAATATTAATTTTTCATTTGCATTGAGGGGAGTCTAATTGTTGGGACTGGTTTGGGTGAGTGTTTGGCTTTATTTTTTTACTTTGATTTGTTATTGTGTTAAACAGTAAAAGAATTGTAGATGTGGATATGTTGAATTTTTTTTGTGAAGATTGCACCTTAACAATTTGTTTAGGCATTGGTTTTGCTATCTACTGATAAGAAGGATTAAGATTAAAGCTTATCGTCATATTTAATGGATCTTTCCACAAATTTTCTGTCAAATGAATGTTGATTATTCTAGAAATTGTGATTTTTTTTCCATCTCATTTTCTGGCTTGATGTCTCCGCCTGTTGATTTCATTTGTAGATCTGAAGATTTTTATAAATTCAAAATTCACACAACTTTAAAAGTTATATTTATTTTTTAAGAGATTAATAGATTGCAAATATTATATTTTTTTCTTAATGATTTGAGATAATATTGCCTCTCCTTTCAGTTTCAAGGGTATCAAATTCTTTGTTGGCTTTGTTCTAGAGGCATAAATAATTTTGTATCCATAGTATTAGGGTGTTTCTGAGAATTGGTGTTTTGCCATCCCTGGTTTCCCTTTCTATGGTATATTCATTTTTATTCAAGTATATTTTTAGGGTTCATTTGTCTTTATAACCAAGTTATTTATCAAAAATGAGGAAACGAAAGTGTAAATTTCGAATTTTGGTTTTTTATGTAAATGTTACATGTCAATACTTCATTCTCTTTTTTATAAAATATTAACAAACTTTTATAAAGGATATTTTTTTTTTGTTTTGCCAAGTTTTATAAAGGAAGTTTAAGTTCAATATTCTTAAAAACTATTAGGTTGGCAATCATGTTTTAAAATGTAAAAATATTTTATATAATTTAAAAAAAAAATTCACCAACAAAAAAATCCAAATTAAATGTAAAAAAATTAACCCTTAAAAAATATTGGATAAGGGAACCTTACTGCTTGCCAAATTGGTGCAGAATATTGTTTTCAAGAATAATTCTCTTCTAAATTAGTAATAATTTTTTGGTAATGGAAATGGTATAAATCTAGAATTTTTAACCTGGAAAATATTTCAAAATTTTAGTGTACAATGTAAATTTAAAATTAATAAAATGTAAGTCACACAATAATGATGTTATTATTTTGAAAACAATTGGTGATCCAATTTTCAATGGAATTGGTAGGGGAAGTATGGATCATGGAAATTGATTTAAAATTAATAAAATGTAAGTTACACCATAATGATATTATTTTGAAAACAATGGGTGATCCAATTTTCAAAGGAATTGGTATGGGAAGTATGGATCATGGAAATTGAACACGGATTGTGGAAAAAAATACATAGAAGGATATCGGATAAATGAGGAAGGAACCTTTTTTGACCATTGAATTATGACCATCCATTTTTGCCAATTAAATAGTAAACAACAAAAAAATATTTGGATAAATTATACTATACTCATTTATGTTTAATCATTTTTTTTATTTAATTTTTTAGATTTTAAGTTTTTTTTTTAATTTAATCTTAAAAATAATTTTTGTTAAAAATTTGATAGAAAATGCTATAATAACCATTACATAATGTAAATATTATCCTAGGAAGTTGCATCACGCAACAGGTAAGACTCGAACCCAAACATCACCCCTGGCAAGGGAGCACCTCATCTACTGGCCCAATCCTTGGCCTTACTCTGGTACATACTTTATAGAGTCAAATTTGAGAAAGTAAAGAGTTAGTATTGTAACTTCATTGTCCTGACTGTGGCATGAAAAACTCTCTTTCCCTTTCAATAGTTTAGCAAACTCCTAAACAACCTTGCTAAGTTGGAACAATTAGAAATTCCAATTCATAGTCAAATGTGAAGCATGGCATGGCATGAATCTCTCGCTATTACAAATCCAGCAAGTTTGAGTTAAAATTAGATTGTCTTTTTGGAGTTGTTTTCAAGAATTCAGTGGTTCCTCTTGCACTGGATATTTTATATCACTGCTGCAAAAAACCACTATTACCATTTTCGAAAACATCCTTCCTTTTAGTTTACTATTTCTCTTTAGCTTATACACAGATCTTAATGGTTTGGGTGTTTTGACATTGGCACTCTCTCCCTCACTCTCTCTATACAGTGTTTTGACATCCTCTCATTGGTCTTGGGTGTTCTTCAATTTGAAGAGAGATAGAAAAACAGAGTGAGAGAGTGAGTTAGTTTTGAAACTGTATTTCTCTTTAGCTTATACACTGAGATCTTAATGGTTTGGGTGGGTGTTTTGACATCGGCTCTCCCTCCCTCGCTTTCTCTGTACAGTGTTTTGACATCCTCTCATTGGTGTTGGGTGTTTTTCAATTTAAAGAGAGAAATAGAAAAACAAAGTAAGAGAGTGACTTAGTTTTGAGACTGTATTTCTCTATTAAATATATTTTTATAATTACATTTTAATTTTAAATTTAAATAGTGTTGTGATTACAATTATATTATAATCTTAATATTATTTATACCGTGCCTTCAAGCACGAGCATACGCTACTATATATATATTTGAGAACTATCTCTTGTATCATGTTATACATATCAATATATTTTTTTTGAGTGTTAGTTTTATTCTCTAGCAATTTCTGCATTTGATTATACTTTCTCTTTGTTAGAAATGTGTGGCGGGCTAACACACCTCAAATCACATTGAGAGAGAAGTAAATAGAATACTTTGAAACTTTCATTCCATTACACTTCATTTTCACTTCGCTTTCACTTCTGTACTTCCCTTAGTTCTCTATTTCATGCTAAAACACTGTAGCAAAGGCTACAAGTAATGCTTCTGGACAAGATAAACAATGTCTCCTTCCCTATCTTAAGTAATCTCCACCCCAATCAAATATCATAATATACAAAGAGAAGTATGTCTAAATGGTAAACCACCTTTTGGGCTGGCTTATTTTGTTTTACTACGAGTGCTTATATAATTGAAATGCTTTATGAGTCAACATGCCAACCAATAAAATATAGTTGTCTGTTAAGAATTTAATACAGTAAAAAAAAAACCTCTCTAAAAACCTCTCTCCCTCTTCTCTCTCTAAAAACCTCCTTCCCCGGCCACCTTTTGGGCTGGCCGGCCGCCGCCTTTGGCTATGGCGGTCGGCTGGCCTAGCTTGTTTCGACAGTTGTCTTGATAGTTTTTTCTTTCAATAAACTTGAATCTTCCATCTTCCCCACCTAGGCCAATCGGGGGCTGTTCAGGTTTTTCTTCAGGGGCTGTTTAGGTAGTCTTCGGTGGTCTCCTTGTGTTTCACCCTTGTCGGTATAGCTGCTTTATCAGGGGAGTCCAGGAATTTCATTCGAGCGCTTTTGGCGAGGAGGAGCTTGAGGGGTGCTCTCTGGTTCGTAGGCGATTCAGTTCTTTCCGAGTTTCACTCGAGCGCTCCTCCTTGAATGAGAGTTTGAGGGGTGTAGTCCTGTGTCCCAGTGGGTGGTCGGTGTTCAGTGGGTGTGTGGATCCGTGGTGTGAGTTAGGAGACCTGTGAGGTAGAAGTTCTGTTGGCTTTTGGAGTGGGCTGCAGCAGAGGCTTTGCCGTGGGTACTGGGTGTGAGTTAAGAAGAAAACCTGGTGGGTGATGATCTGTTTGATGTGTTTGCGGGTGTTGTGATCTATGGATCGCTGGGTGGTGTGCAGGGGAGTTGCTGCAGCTCGGAGTGGGGAGTGGGAGTTGGGTGTTGATGCAGGCGTGGAGCAGCGGGAGTGGGAGTTGGTTGGGAAGTTGGTCAAGGGTGTGATCTTCTCCGGTCAAGGGAGTGTTTTCAGCCTTCCAGAGGGTGGCTATGGAGTTTTTCGGCCAACGTGCAGCTGGCGTGGAGCAGCGGAGCGTGCAGCTGGCATGCAGCAGACGTGGGTATGGGCATCGTATAGGGTTGTCAGGCGTGGGGTGTGAAGTAGGGTAGCGTTGGGTGTTGTAGCAGAGTCAAGAGTCTCTCCTTGCAGCCCCGTCCTTGCGTCCGTCCTTGCAAGCCTTCGGGTCTACTTTTAGGCCCAATTTTGATAATTCGAACCGTTCATGTTTTATGATTTATTCAGTATATCATACCTGTAAAAAATTAAATTGATCGGATATCAGAAAGTATGTGTTCGAAAAATTGAACTAAAAACTATTTTTTAAATAATTTAATAAACAGTTTTCCGAACACATGCTTTCTGATATCCGATCAACTTGATTTTTTACAGGTATGATATACTGAATAAATCATAAAATATGAACGGTTCGGATTATCAAAAGTGAGCCTAAAAGTAGATTCGAAGACCTGCAAGGATGGGCGCAAGGACGGAGGCTGCAAGGAGAGGATCTTGATACGTTGTAGCAGCTTAGGTGTACGATTTAGTTTTCAAAATAGCAAGTGGGCCAATGGGTTTTCAGTTCGGGCTGGGAGTTTGGTTCAGTTATTCTAGTTTGGTTTTGGTGTTTTGGTGGGTTGATTTGTGGAGATTCATGTATTTTTCAT
Organism: Camellia granthamiana; assembly: GCA_036172215.1. NCBI lineage: Eukaryota > Viridiplantae > Streptophyta > Magnoliopsida > Ericales > Theaceae > Camellia > Camellia granthamiana. The sequence goes on along the minus strand of JAXFYN010000795.1, from coordinate 51,404 downwards.
TTTTATTGTTAAGTCCTTCCTAATTTTTTTTTTAAAAAAAAAATCGAGAGGCTTAGGGGTGGGTTATATGGTTGCGAGTAGCAGTAGTAATGGTATTTTTATACTTCCGAATCTCTCTCGATGCATGTCATCTTCCTGTATTTTTAATTTCACGCTGTTTAATGAAATTTTTCTTTGCCGATCAAAAAAAAAAAAAAATGTCTAAATGGTAAACCAGGCCTAAAGACAGAATAGTGTTTAAAAAAATTTCTGGAATAAAATATTTACTATGTAGGGTCTTTTATTAATTTATAATTCTTATGAACTTATATTTTATTTTTATAATTCTTTTAGAGATTAAATATGTTTGAATTAAATACTTTAAAATTTTAATAGATTCAATCGATACTTAAAAATTAATTGATTTCACTAGCTGATTTTTAAAAAAATTAATTGATTTTCAGTGAAATTTCACTATCCTTTTTTTTTTTTTTTCAAATTTTATATTCATCATAGATTTTATTTAATAGATCGCAACGAGACAATTTTAAAAATATAAATTTTATGAAAAATGAAATTTTTGATAAAAAGTTATTAAATTTATAAATTTTGAAATCTTTTCAAAATACAAACAATGTCTGCTGTATGTATTCTCTGATTTCAAGTGCTAATAATTAATAAGGGAACTATCGTCAAAAAAATTAGAGCCTGCTATAATAGGACTTAAACCATGAAAGTTTGTTTTGTATCCTTAGTAAAGAATTCTAATGAGGGAGATAGACCAAAAAAAGAAGAAGAAGAAAAAAAAAAAAATCCTCTTTTTAAAATAATACTTAATTTTCAGTACTTAGTGTTCTATTTCATTTTTTTAAAATTAATTTTATCAAACATCTGAATGTGCTGTCATGGTCCTGGTTTTCAATTGGATAAATGCAACAGTCATACTATTTGGCATTGCACATCATAACACAGCATTTCTCTTTTAAAACTCATCATGACCTATATAAAATAAGAAATAATATTTGATGAAACATTTGTTAATTTGATCTCTAATTTATTGACTTTTTGTCATTAAATGGTCCTTATCTCTATTTCCATCTATAATTAATACTGAAAGTAGGGACATTTTCATCAAACTATCTATGCAACTAAATTAATTAGAGACTAAATTCACATAATTAAAATTATATACTTTGGCCATGTTTGTTTGAGCGGACTGGATTAGCATTCCCATGACTAATAATCCTAGGACTACGAATTCGTTGGATTATGTATCATATCTTAACTAATAGTCAAGTTTTAAAATAATTTGTCCGTACTTTAATCGTTTAACCAAATATCGGATTAATAATTTTATTGGACTATTAGTCCAATCCCAAGCTCATGTCCACCCAAACAAACATGGCCTTTAGGAATTAACAATACTCGTCCTGTTTTGCTTGTTTTGCTAATGTGGATACATTGAATAAATAAATAAATAAATAAATGTGGATACAAAATTATACCTACTTTCATTATCATTGGTAGACGAAACAAAAAAGTAAAGATTATTCAATGATGCTGATAAACAAAAAAAAAAGAAAAAAAGAAAAGGAAAGACGATAAAAAAAAACAAAAAAAAACCATTCAATGACAAAATTAATAAGATGAAAATTAAATTGATATATTTAAATTTAAAATATCATTGACTAAAATGACGTATGACACATATTTTGGATTTATTTATTTGTGGTGCATTTTGTGGGATATCATCACCCCATGTGAGGGGTGATCATCATGAGCTGGCCATGTTGAGAAAGCCACCGAAAGTATAATGGAATAGCTGGCCATGTGCAAGGCCAGCCTCTCTATCTACCATTCTGTTAGTGTATAAATGAAGGCTAATAGGAGAGTTTAATTGGGAGAGAGATAGAGCAAGCCAAAGAGAGTGAGAGATGTGAGGCGGAGAGACCGTCTCTCTTGGTGTGAGCGAGGGAGACGGGTAAGTGGATGAGAGAGAAGAGTGTGAGCTCCTCCTCTATTGTAATCTTTCTGTAATATCTCCATTGTTATAGTGATAACCGACTACTCTCCCGTGGACGTAGGCATTGAGGCTGAACCACGTTAAATATGGTGTCTCCTTCAGTGTGGGTGTGTTTTTCTGCTTGGTATAATTTCTATAAGGTCTTGGGTGGGATCCCAGATCCCAACATATTTAGCCCCAAAACAAAATTGAGTGATGCTATCATTCTAAAAATTTTATCCCAAATTTTACTTAGAATTTCAATCTATGGTTTAAATTTATTTCATGCTTGAACTCCATACTATATTAATTCAATCCCCACTAAACAATCACATTACCCAGAAAAATCTGGGTAGATTTGTCTGGGACAATAGCATATTACACAACAAAATTATACAATAGAAAGAGATTTGGAAATAGTATGAGAAAATATCATTTTACCTCTCAAATTATCACTCAAAAATTAATTTAATCACTACTTTTTTTTATTAATATTAATTTTGTACATAAAGTATTTAATTTTGCAACAATTTTACCCTCACTGTCAATTACCGTCTATAATCAAACAAAAGTTGTTGATGTGATATCTAAATTTAATTTGAAATTTTATCTTAGCGTCACGTCAGTAATTTTCGTTTGATTATAAACGATGGCCAACGGTAGAATAAAATTTATCCAAAATCAAATAATTTAAATATAAAATTAATATTATTAGAAAAACAAAAATTTGTTTGATTTTTAATTGATAAATTTTGAGGGAAAATTTTCAACCAATAATATTTAGCAGTCGCCGCAACATTTACTTGGAAAGGGCAAGTGTTTATCCAAATACTGGACCCTAGGGCGCTGGGTGCGGGGTGTTGGGGCTATGCCTTGCAAGGTGCGACACACCAAAAGTAATAGAAAACAAATTAATATGAAGGACAACAACAACCCAATAACAACCACAATGGATTTTACAGTTTATTAATTAAAAAATAAGATTACTAACGTTTTTTATTTTCAAAATATGAATTTTGTGACATTTTAATTTTTAATATTTAAATTCTGCAAATTTAATATACAATGTATAAAAAATAGGTAAATTACAAGTACAATAAGAAATTTGCTTAAAATATAAATTATCCCTATATTTATCGAAATTACATCTTGTCCCTTCAAATTTTTAATCACATAATAAATAACTCATTTATTAATAACTTATTAAGTTAATTAATAATTTTTAATGATATCAGAAATATATTTCAATTAATAATTCTGGTAATTTCATTCTTGTATGTAAGAGTAGTTATAATTTCCAGAATTACGGAGAACAATCCATAGTTTAAGCAAACTTTAAGGGATGCATTTGTAATTTATCTAAAAAAAATATTTTAATTTGGTCCCTCAATATTTTCTGCTAATTTAGCCATCCAATATATGAAAATTGTTTCAATTCATTTTTCCAACCAAATTATCAGATTTGCAATGCATCAAGTCCCGCACTTTCCAATGAAAAAAAAAAGAAAAAAAAAGGAAAAAAGAAAAGTTGGTTCACCAACCAAATTCCTTCCATAGACGCCATTAAAAAAAAAAAAAAAGGTAAATGTATAATTTTGAATATCAAAATGACACCTACCATATATTTTAAAGACTAAAACTATAATATTTTAAATGAGTTCTCACTTGAATAACACATATCATAATAATTTTTAGGGCTAACAGTGTGATTTTTTTCTATGAATTTCTCCATTATCGTTGACTTTCTTGGCGCCTATCACTAAAGTTAGATTGAGAAATTAAATTGAAACACTTTTTACATGTTGGGAACTAAATTGACCCAATTTAAAAATTAAAAACTAAATTTAAACATTTTTTATTCACTGAAAATTAAATTGACACAATTTAAACATTAGAAACCAAAATAATACAAATATCATACTTTAGAATCAAAAAACATAATTAACCCTAAAAAATAATAAATTGCAAGAATCAGAACACAAAAGAAAGCGATAAAGTTCCTTTAATTTGAGTAAAGTTTCATTTGATCAGTGTAGTTTCAATTTGAACTACAAAAACTAAAGTGGCACTTCATTTAATAATATAATAGGCTAAAAAATATGCAAAAAAAATGTATTATGTGGTGATATTTATTTTATATGTAACCCATATTTACATTTAAAATGAATTTCAATCATACTTATGACTCAAAAATATTCGAAACATAGTTCACATACCAAATACATATTCCATATGTCAGTTTGTAAGTGACAATATTTTTAGAAAGAGTTACGATTTTCTCAGGTTTATATCTAAATTTAAGAAAATTTGAGGGATTGTGGATTTCTTCATGGATCCCGTTTTGATAATTTAAACAGTTAATTTTGTAAGGACTCTCCTTGTGTATCATTTAAAAAAAAAAAAATTTAAGTTGATTGATAATTGTAACTTTTTGATTTTATTGTGTTTGTATTGTCTATATCAAAAAAAATAAAACGTTACGATTATTAATGTAGCGATCCTAGTTTTGCCACTTCGCTGAGTATGTCGGAGGTCGAGCTGCACGGTCAGCTCGTGGGGGTCCAAGGGGCAACGCCCCTTGGCGGGGTCCTAGGGCAGTACCCTGGCGGGTGTCACACCCCCAAAATAATAAAATAAAGATAACTCATATGTGGAATAAATATGAGAAATAACATACTTTCATACGTCAGAGTCTACTGTTTAATAACCAGTTAAATGCCATGTAGGCTTATGTCTTTCCAAATCATTACTTGGTTACACAAATTGAGTCTCGCTCATTACATCTTAAGCCCTTGGCTTTACAAATACCAACATACACACAACAAAACATAATTATAAAGCTCTTGCTTCCCGAAAGTCCATCCATGTTATTGCCTAGTACTCGGCCAAACAAAAAATGAAGTAGTACAATCCATCACTACATTATACTTATGAAATGGTGAAATCCATTATTTGATCTTCAAATTCGAAAAGCATTCCTTGTACACATGTACAGGCAGGGGGTGAGCAAAGCCCACCGAACAATCTCATATTAAAATATTAAAAGATATGCAGGGACAAAGATACTTATACATATACGTGAAATCATATCATGTCAAAACCATATGATTTTATTACATAATCTCTTATATCCAAGACCTGCATATTCATATGTCACTAAGACCAATCTTATTCCATTTTCCTTCAACTCATATCCAGTTCATATATGCTACTCAATTCATGAGTTAAATTCATTATCTTTCAACAACCAAAATGAGTCTACAACTCAATGGTTTTTCAATTATGCACAACACACATAAACACTTCAAACTTTGCCATTTTACGGATATTTCGTCCGAAGGACTCGGCACCCATTTATATATAGATTTTCGGGTCTTTCACCCAGGACACTCCGGCCAACTTGCTTTAAATGGAGTCCATCCCCTTTCTCCTCCCAAACAAATATACATATGCAATGTATTTATAAATATAATCATATATGGAGTACATCCCCTTTCTCCTCCCAAATAAACATACATATACAATGTATTTATAACATGGTCATATATGGAGTACATCCCATTTTTCCTCCCAATAAACATACATATGTAATGTATTTATAACATAGTCATATTCAATGACAACCAACAATAGATTAGCATTATATCGCCTAATCCTTATACAATTTCTACAACAATCATAGCTATCCTTTACTGATAGCCCAATACATTTATTTCTAAGAGATGTTCAATATCGAAATAAATAGTTTATTCAAAACTTCCGTAGGTGAGATAATACATATCCAATATCACCATCTATATCAATAACTATTCAATTTAACATATTCAATGTTAATTCCAATTATTTATACAAAATAATCATTTTATCAAATTAGGGCAAAAATCTCCATTTTTCCATTATTAACTCAAACACCCAAAATCAACTATTTTGGTACACCAAGATCTTATATTCAAACCCCACACTCATTTATCTCTTATACATCAAAAAAACCCTCTTTTCATTTCACACCCAAATCTTAGATTTGTCCAAACCACAACCAAATCTCATCATCTATACACAATAGCAAATAACTAAGCTAAAAATCATATTAGAGTGTAGAAAATCCCTACTTATTAAATATTACCATTTTGATCAAAATTTCTCATTTCTCATTTTAATATAATTTCTAATACAATTTCAAGAGATAATACAACCGTATCCATATTCATATAGTCTCCACATGTTAATCAACATTCCCAATTTAGTCATTTCAAGACAAATTTATAACATATTATATAGCGACCCTGGTTTTTGACCCGCCTCTTGTGGTGTTTCGGACTCGGGTTCGTATGGTTTGGATGGTGGTTCACGTCTTGTTTCCCTTGTCTTCCCCTTAATGTTGGTTATTGGGTTGTAGTTGTGTGTTTGAAACAGGTTGGTTGCTTGTTTTTCTAAACCCTTGTTGTTCAAAAATTTGCCTCTTCGCTCGAGCGAGCTCTGTGGAAATGTGTCTTTGCTTGAGTGAGATTTCCTTCGCTCGAGCGTGCGTCTGCGTCTCTGAAAAACCTGGAGGTTGGTGTTCTTTGCTCGAGCGAGCTTTCCTTCGCTCGAGCGTGCTTCTGTGTTGGAGACCTGAAGCTTTGCATTGTTCGCTCGAGAGAGCATTCCTTCGCTCGAGCGAGGCGACCTTTTTGTATCTGGTCGCTCGAGCGAGAACTCCTTCGCTTGAGCGAGCCTGCGTATATCAGATTGCAGCAATGATGTTTTGCATCACTTTTGATCTCCTTTCTTCCCCAAAACCATAATCCGGCTACTCCTCTCTCTAAAACTCACATTCTCTTTAAGATTTCATCTAGATCCATTGTGTTCTTGACCCTAGTGTCTTTGAGAATAAGGTAGAGGGCTTCAAAAGCTTCGTTTTGATCCAAGAAGTAATTGGTTTCGTCATCTTTGAAGTTCCACCTTGTTGCTTGGGTTTTCTACACTTGAGGTAGGGATTTTCTTTGAGTTATATATATGTTTTTGCAAGATTAAGATGATTTTCAAAATCATCCTTTGTTTAGTTTTGAAAATTTATTGTTAATTCATGAAAAAGAGTGATTTTGGAAATGAGTTTACTATTTGATCTTTTGAGATAGAAATTGGGGGTTTTTGAACTATGTTGATGAAAGAAAGAAGTTTTGATGAGATCTTCTTAAATATTTGAAGATGAATGGTTTTGGTGAGAAAACCTAGAAATTGGGGATTTTTAAGGAAGATGATAAAAATTTTTAGAATATGTTGTTATATTTATTTTTTGTGCCAAAATAAATGATGTTTGAAAATTGTTTATTTATTTCATATAAATGATGATTTTCCATGGAATATGGTAATTGATGAGATTTTGGAAATTGTTGCTTAAAAGTGTTGATATAGTCTTGAGATGACTACGTTATTGGAAATGTTTGAAACATGGGAATTATGTTATCCCTTGGATGAATTGAAATAAGAATATTTATTCATCTTGTGAAATTGCATTGAATTTTGAAAATTGATTTGAAAACTTGCATTGAGAAAGAATGTTGAGAAATGAGTTTTCATGAATTGTTTTGGGGTAAATACGGTAGTAAGTCTTGGCAGGTAGTGTAGATGATAGGTATCGAGCCTTCCAGTTGTGACTGGTAAAAATGACAAAGATTATGGGTGTCGAGCCTTCCAACTGTGACTGGTAAAAATGACAGATTATGGGTGTCGAGCCCTCCAGTTGATACTGGTAAAAATGACAAATTGGTAGTACTTGTATAGTCTACTTGCAGACACTGACCTAGGGATTACCAGAGTTGTATTTATCGCCCCTTGAGTTAAATTGTTAAGTTTTGAACAATGGAGAATTACATGGCATCATTGACCATGTTAGTTTTTTTTTTTTTTCAAAAGGTGAAGGTGTGTTTTACTATAAAAAAAAAAGGCATGGCATGGCATAAGCATTCCATCTCATGAGATTTGTATAAAATGTACTGGGCTTTGTGCTCACCATATGGGATTTTTGTGCAGGAAAGGATGTGGTGATTCCGCCTAACTGAAGGCGTGGAAGTATGTGTAGAGAGCATAATGTGCTCGTTTATTGTGACTCTGATTTCAAGCCAAGGGCTTTATGTGTGTGGGTTTGAATAACCGTTTTCTGTAACCAGGCTCAAGCCTCGGAAACTTGTAAACCCTTAGGGGTATTTGTTGTTTAATTAATTGTTGTTAAATTAATTTTATTCTTACAAGAAAACTATTTATTTCATGTAATGCAAGAATGAGGATTTATGATCAGTTTTATCTTAAAGTGCCATGATCATTGTATTACCATTTGGGCATGAAAATGGGGATGTTACAACTTGGTATCAGAGCTATCGGGTTTGAATACTTGGTGCTCGTGGGAAGTGGTTATATTACCACAATGGGTTCATGCTGTATGATAGATTGCATGATAGAAAGATGTTATACATTTTGTGACTATGTGATAACGTGACTATGTGATAACATGCTTATGTGGCTATGTGGATATGAGGTTGGACTTTTGGGATATTGTTTGCACCTATTAAATTCCTTGAGGGCTCATTAAAAGGGTACTTGATCAATACTCATTCTACTAAGAATTCTTGGTTTTTAGTGGGACAAATTTCATCATGAAAGAATAATCCGTATGTGTTTACATGACTAAGTGCTTATGTGGAATGAAATTGAAATGTCTATATAGTGGTGAAATATATATAGAATTGCGGTGATTAGACGTGTGAGGTGAATTGCGGGCACGTATGGGTTAGTGTGGTGAATCATTTCTATTGTCCTTTATAGGATGTCAGGAAGAGGTCAAACCCGTGGTGGTAGAGGCGGGAGACGTGGCAGGCCTTGTCGGGGTGTGCATGAGGTACCGGCACAGGAGGTCCCGGTGCAAGAGGAAGAGTCAGGCCAAGCTAATGTGTCCGAACAAGCGGAACAAGTGGGTCATATTGCAATAGGGACCCTAGCTAGAGAAATAGTAGGGGCTATGAACTTGTTGAAGGCGAAGAACCAAGCCCGAGAGAAGAGTTTGGAGTCAAGAGCGAGTTTCCTTACCAGGGAGTTTTTGTGGGCCAAATCGGATGAATTCCATGGTGGCCCCGAGCCCAAGAAAGCGGATGAGTGGCTCGAACAAACTATGAAGACATTTGAGATGCTTCACATTGATGATAGTGAATTGAGAGTGACTCTAGCGAGTTACTACCTCAAAGGAGATACAGGTCAGTGGTGAAAGTATACCAAGAATAGAGTGGAGCCAACATGGGAAGCTTTTGTAATTGCTTTCCAAGATAAGTATTTACCTCCTGCTGCCAGGGAGAGGTTGAGGCAAGAGTTCAAAGACCTCAAACAACTCGACATGACCGTGGTCGAGTTCGAGGCAGTCTTTTAAAGTTTATCTAGATTTACACCAGAGTTGGTGGCAACAGAAGAGCGCCGTTGCATTGAATTCGAGAACAAGTTAAAAACCAAAATTTTCTTTAAAATTGTTGGGAACATGATTCGGAACTATGACCATCTTGTAGAATCGGCGGCATACGTAGAGGTTTCCGTGCAAGCCGAGGAGGAGAGGCTTCGGAGTTCGAGGTCTAGGGGCCAAGAGTCTCAAGGAGACTATAGGCAGAATAAGAAGAGTGGGGGTACTTTTTCATCCCAGCCCCAACCACAGCAGTCTAAATCCACTTTTTCTTTACCTAGTTCGGGTTCGGGAAGAAGTACATCGGGTGGCTTCACGTGTTTCAAGTGTGGCTAGCCAGGTCACAAAGCCTTTTCGTGCCCACAGAAGGGAGAAGGGCAGTTGATGTTACCACCACCACCACCTAACCGATCACAGAGTCAGTCTCAGTCCCAGAATAGAGGACAAGGGTTTAATTGTTACCAGTATGGTCAGCCGGGGCATATGAAGAGAACTTGCCCACAGTTGGGAGGCGCATCAGGGTCGAGGCAGACTCAGAGCCATCAGTAGGCTCATTCGACTCAGGCTTTACGAGCTAATCAGGGAGCCGCTTCGGCTCAGTCAGTACACCAGGCTTATGTTCCGAGAGAGGAGCAAGTTCATCAGGGGCCACAGGGGCGTGTGTATGCTGTTACCGTGCCAGAGCAGTTACTGGGAACCTCTGTTGTGCGAGGTATTTTTGTTGTGTGCAATACTTTGGCTAACGTATTGATAGACATGGGTGCATCTCATTCATTTATATCTGCTGCATTTGTTTTTACATTGGGGTTAGAGGTGGCACAGTTAGCGTCTCCGATCAGAGTAGAGTCACCTGTTGGGGGTATGATTGAGTTAGACCAGGGGTGTTGGAATTGTGAGATAGAAGTTGCCAGGCGTCGACTTCCGTTTGCTTTTGTGTTGCTAGATATGTCAAGTTTCGATGTCATATTGGGTATGGATTGGTTATCATCACACCGAGCTGTTATGGATTGCTACCGTCAGAAAGTTACTGTATGTACCTTGAGCGGTGATTGTTTTTATTTCTTAGGAGACCGGGTGGATAGAGTCTTATCACCGGTGTATGATCCGCGTGGGCGGAGTGAACTTAGTTGTCTTCTTGCTAGCTTTCTGAGTAGTGGGTGTGATGAGATTCGGGCTGAGTTGCCGAGGGTGGTTTGTGAGTACCCAGATGTCTTTCCCGAGGATCTTGTTAGTTTACCGTCTCACCGAGAGATTGAGTTCTCTATTGATTTAGTGCCTGGCACGGCACCAGTTTCTATGGCTCCATATAGATTTGCACCTGCTGAATTGAGTGAGTTGAAGATTCAACTCCAGGAATTGTTGGATAAGGGTTTTATTCGCCTTAGTACGTCACCTTGGGGAGCGCTGGCTCTCTTTGCTAAAAAGAAAGATGGAGCATTACGACTTTGTATTGAATACAGGAAGTTGAACCGGATTACTATTAAGAATAAGTACCCAATGCCTCATATAGATGATCTATTTGATTAGTTGAAGGGGTCTTGTTGTTTCTCTAAGATAGACCTGAGATCGGGTTATCATTAGTTGAGGGTAAGGGAGGAGGATATCCCAAAGACGGCATTCCGTACGCGGTATGGCCATTATGAGTTTCTTGCGATGCCTTTTGGGCTAACTAATGCTCCAGCTATGTTTATGGATTTAATGAATCGGATCTTCCTTGAATTCTTAGATCGTTTTGTGGTTGTCTTTGTGGACAACATTTTGATTTATTCACCTTCTGAGGGGAACACGAGGAACATTTACGAGTAGTACTTGAGTTACTTAGAGCCCATAAGCTGTATGCTAAGTTTGGAAAATGTGACTTTTGGCTGGAAGAGGTTAAATTCCTAGGGCATGTAGTGTCAAGGAAAGGGGTGACTGTAGATTAATCTAAGATAGAGGCAGTGCAAGATTGGGCACAACCTAAGAATGCTTTCGAGATTCGTAGTTTCTTGGGGTTGGCCGGGTATTACCGTCGGTTTGTGAAAGATTTCTCTAGACTAGCTTCACCTTTGACTAAGTTGACCAGAAAAGAAGTCAAGTTTGTGTGGAGTGAGACTTGTGAAAAGTCGTTCCAAGAGCTTAAAATTAGACTCACCACTGCTCCAGTATTGATTATATCGGAGAGGGGCTTGAGTTATTCAGTTTATTGTGATGCTTCACGGGAAGGTTTAGGTTGTGTATTGATACAAGAGGGTAAAGTGGTAGCCTATGGCTCACGGCAGTTGAAAACACATGAGAGAAATTATCCAACTCATGACCTAGAGTTAACAGCAGTAATATTTGCCTTGAAGATTTGGAGGCATTATTTGTATGGTGAGAAATTTGAAGTGTTCTTTGATCACAAGAGTCTGAAATATCTGTTTACACAGAAAGACTTGAATTTGAGACAGAGGAAGTGGATGGAATTCATAGAGGATTATGATTTTGAGTTGCATTATCATCCCAGGAAGGCCAATGTTGGGGCCGATGCTTTGAGTAGAAAGCCAGCTAGTTGTGTAGCTTCTATCGCTATCCGAGAATGGGAGATGTTGAGTACTCTTAATGAGTTTGACTTGCAACTGGGCGAGTCTATTGAATTCGTAGCTTTGTTTTCAGTAGTAGTTGTACAACCTACACTTGTGAACCGAGTGTTGGAAGTGCAAAGGGGTGACCTTGAGGTGGAATCGTTCCGAGAGAAGATTTCCAATAGGAAAGTAGAACGAGGTTTGACTATGTATCCCGACCTTAGCGTAAGATACCGTGACCGTTTGTTTGTACCGGAGTCCTGCCGAGAGGAAATACTCCGAGAGTTTTATCATTCGCGCCTTGCTGTGCATCCGGGAGGTACAAAGATGTATCATGATCTTAGTTGCCAATTTTGGTGGAGAGATATGAAAAATGATGTAGCTGTGTTTGTATCAAAGTGCCTTACTTGTCAACAAGTGAAGGCTGAGCATCAGAGGCTAGCAGGTTTGTTGTAACCCTTGCCTATAGCTGAGTGGAAGTGGGAACATATCACGATGGATTTTGTTGTGGGTCTTCCGAGGACTCAACGGGTTAGTGATGCCATTTGGGTGATAGTTGATCGATTGACTAAGTCAGCGTGTAAGTGACTCGGTAGATTATCTTGCCGACTTGTATATTAGGGACATAGTGAGGTTGCACGGGGTCCCTGTGACGATTGTTTCGGACAGAGATCCGCGTTTTACTGCTCGGTTGTGGCAGAGTTTGCAGAGTGCCTTGGGTACTAGATTGACTTTTAGTATTGCGTATCATCCTTAGACTGACGGGCAGTTCGAGCGTACTATTCAGATCCTTAAGGATATACTTAGAGGCTATGTCCTTGATTTTAAGGGGTCGTGGGAGAGACACCTACCCTTGGTGGAGTTTACTTATAACAATAGTTTCCAATCGAGTATTGGTATGGCACCGTTTGAGGCCTTGTATGGTCGACCATGTAGATCTCCAGTGTGTTGGGCTGAGGTGGGTGATGCACCTTTGTTAGGTCTAGAGTTGGTTCGAGAAACTACGGAGAAAGTTGCACTTATCCATAAGAGGTTAGTTACGGCTCAGAGTCGCCAGAAAAGTTATGCTGACCGTAGGAGGAAACCTTTGTCTTTTGAGGTGGGAGATTATGTTTTTTTGAAAATATCACCTATACGGGGTTTGATGAGATTTGGGAAGAGTGGGGAGTTGTCCCCTCGGTTTATTGGCCCTTTTGAGATCCTGGAACGGATTGGGGAGGTTACTTATCGTTTGGCGTTACCGCCATAGATTTTCGGGGTTCATGACGTGTTTCACATTTGTATGCTTCAGAAATATGAGCCGGATCCATCGCACGTGTAGGATTGGACTGACTTAGAGGTAGATAAGGATGCCTCGTATGAGGAGAGACCGGTAAGAGTCTTGGATAGACGAGATCAAGTTTTGCGAGGCAAGACAATTCCCTTGGTAAAAGTGTTGTGGAAACATCACGGAGTTGAGGAAACGACTTGGGAACGTGAATTAGAAGTCCGAGAGAAATATCCAGATTTGTTTGTTGATGCATGAGCATGTATTGAGAATTTATTGTATTAATGAAAAGTCTAAGCATTGTTTATGTTTTAACTTATGAAGACATTGTATATGTTATGGTTATTTGGGAAGAACATAGATTCAATATAAACATTGTGTATGTTTTGAGAATGTGGAATATTGTGGGTGTTGTACTACTTTAGCAAGCATTGTATATGCTATGTACAACTTTTGAAAGTTTGGACTTTGGTTAAACATTGTAAATGTTTTGGGAAAAATTGAAAATTTCATTTTAATTTGGGACTTGTGAAACGAGTCGGTGTGAATAGATGACCGGAGAATGGGTCATGGTGTTGAACTTGTGGGAATAACATGGTTTTGAAACATGATTTGAAATTTCGGGGACGAAATTCTTTAAGGGGGGGAGGTTATAACGACCCTGGTTTTTGACCCGTCTCTTGTGGTGTTTCGGACTCGGGTTCGTATGGTTTGGATGGTGGTTCACGTCTTGTTTCCCTTGTCTTTCCCTTAATGTTGGTTGTTGGGTTGTAGTTGTGTGTTTGGAACAGGTTGGTTGCTTGTTTTTCCAAAACCTTGTTGTTCAAAAAGTTGCCTCTTCGCTCGAGCGAGGCTTCTTGTGCTCGAGTGAGCTCTGTGGAAATGTGTCTTTGCTCGAGTGAGATTTCCTTCGCTCGAGCGTGCATCTGCGTCTCTGAAAAACCTGAAGGTTGGTGTTCTTCACTCGAGCGAGCTTTCCTTCGCTCGAGCGTGCTTCTGTGTTGCAGACCTGAAGCTTTACATTGTTCACTCGAGCGAGCATTCCTTCGCTCGAGTGAGGCGACCTTTTTGTGTCTAATCGCTCGAGCGAGAACTTCTTCGCTCGAGCGAGCCTGCGTATATCAGATTGCAGTAGTGATGTTTTGCATCACTTTTGATCTCCTTTCTTCCCCAAAACCATAATCCGGCTGCTCCTCTCTCTAAAACTCACATTCTCTTTAAGATTTCATCTAGATCCGTGTGTTCTTGACCCTAGTGTCTTTGAGAATAAGGTAAAGGGCTTCAAGAGCTTCATTTTGATCCAAGAAGTAATTGGTTTTGTCATCTTTGAAGTTCCACCTTGTTGCTTGGGTTTTCTACATTTGAGGTAAGGATTTTCTTTGAGTTATATATATGTTTTTGCAAGATCAAGATGATTTTCAAAATCATCATTTGTTTAGTTTTGAAAATTTATTGTTGATTCATGAAAAAGAGTGATTTTGGAAATGAGTTTACTATTTGATCATTTGAGATAGAAATTGGGGGTTTTTGAACTATGTTAATGAAAGAAAGAAGTTTTGATGAGATCTTCTTAAATATTTGAAGATGAATGGTTTTGGTGAGAAAACCTAGAAATTGGGGATTTTTAAGGAAGGTGTTAAAAATCTTTAGAATATGTTGTTATATTTATTTTGTGTTCCAAAATAAATGATGTTTGAAAATTGTTTATTTATTTCATATAAATGATGATTTTCCATGGAATATGGTAATTGATGAGATTTTGGAAATTGTTGCTTAAAAATGTTGATATAGTCTTGAGATGACTACGTTATTGGAAATGTTTGAAATATGGGAATTATGTTATCTCTTGGATGAATTGAAATAAGAATATTTATTCATCTTGTGAAATTGCATTGAATTTTGAAAATTGATTTGAAAACTTACATTGAGAAAGAATGTTGAGAAATGAGTTTTCATGAATTGTTTTGGGGTAAATACGGTGATAAGTCTTGGCAGTTAGTGTAGATGATAGGTGTCGAGCCTTCCAACTGTGACTGGTAAAAATGACAAAGATTATGGGTGTCGAGCCTTCCAACTATGACTGGTAAAAATGACAGATTATGGGTGTCGAGCCCTCCAATTGATACTGGTGAAAATGACAAATTGGTAGTACTTGTATAGTCTACTTGCAGATACTGACCTACGGATTACTAGAGTTGTATTTATCGCCCCTTAAGTTAAATTGTTAAGTTTTGAACAATGGAGAATTACATGGCATCATTGACCATGTTGGTTTTTTTTTTTTTTCAAAAGGTGAAGGTGTGTTTTACTAAAAAAAAAAAAGGCATGGCATAGCATAAGCATTCCATCTCATGAGATTTGTATAAAATGTACATACTTTGTGAAGGATTTTCCTATTGGGCTTTGTGCTCACCCTATGGGATTTTTGTGCAGGAAAGGATGTGGTGATTCCGCCTAACTGAAGGCGTGGAAGTGTGTGTAGAGAGCATAATGTGCTCGTTTATTGTGACTTTGATTTCAAGCCAAGGGCTTTATGTGTGTGGGTTTGAATAACCGTTTTGTGTAACCAAGCTCAAGCCTCGGAAACTTGTAAACCCTTAGGGGTATTTGTTGTTTAATTAATTGTTGTTAAATTAATTTTATTCTTACAAGAAAACTATTTATTTCATGTAATGCAAGAATGATGATTTATGATCAGTTTTATCTTCAAGAGCCATGATCATTGTATTACCATTTGGGCATGAAAATGGGGGCATTACATATTATATATCAAACTTCCAAAGTTCCATCATTTCTCATCCTTCCAAGAAATCCCTCATTTAAAATGCAACATGGTAAATTTTCACTGATAGCCAAAATAGTTATCTCTAACATATTAATTAAAAGATAACAACATGGACATACAATCCAACATATAACTATAACTTGGAATCTCCCATGATTCCCAATATTTAGAAACAAATCATATTCCACATTTTATCAAATATGAACAACTACACTAGTTTTCATATCACAATCATGTCCGGTAATCTCTCAAGGTCCATTTCTAACCGTGTCGGTTTTATTCCAACAAATACATTAAGTAAAATAATACCGTTAATGCCCAAAAAAGCATCATTTTCTTTCCACACTCATTCTCCAAGCATTATTCAACTATGACATCCTATTTTGATCAAAAGCCCCAAAAGTTAAATGTAATTCCTTTGTTTTTTTTAAAAATGCTTTTTTGGCCACAAATCGGTAAAAATTTCAAAACCAATCGAATCGAAATCCGTTTTTGTTCAAATTTAAAA
The DNA here is from genome assembly GCA_036172215.1 of Camellia granthamiana. Classification (NCBI taxonomy): domain Eukaryota; kingdom Viridiplantae; phylum Streptophyta; class Magnoliopsida; order Ericales; family Theaceae; genus Camellia; species Camellia granthamiana. Next base: position 34,900 of record JAXFYN010000795.1, on the reverse strand, counting down.
TATAACTCTTTCATAACCTTACAAACATATTCCAAGTTTACATCTTCACAATTTGGGCATCAACTTTTTATTTTTCTCAAAATTTCTCTTTTAAGCAAATAAAACACAAATTTTCCAAAAATTCTAATTAAATTATATACAACTTTAAACTCCATATAATCAAGCAAAAGTGCATAAAGAAGTGTAGGAAAAATCTCTACTTAACAATTTACACAATATTCCTCAATATCAATTTATTTTTCTCAAAAATAAATTCCAAAACTTAAGGATGAGATAAATATTTCAACATTAATTTCTCAAAATAAATTATCTAACCATAATATGATGTAGATATAATCCATACAACTATTAAATTCTATTTTCGGATTTCTTTTACAAAATTAACAACACAAAATGATTTTCCCAAAATCAACCTCAAAATACCAACATTCTTAACATTTCAACATAATTTTTCTTTCAAAAATTACCAAACAAAAATCTGAAAATATATCTATATGCAATACCTCTTATAATGATATATTTTCTCAAAATAATCCTAACATAGCTTTAATGTAAAAATATGAAGAAAAGCAAATATGAAAATACAAACATCGTCCGATCATGGATCCGAGACCACCATTGCGAAGATCATGATGAGCTCTCCAACTTTCATTTACAACACTTTTGCAAAATCTCACTCTAAAGACTCCAACTCTAAGCTTAAAGCTTGAATAACAATGAAGAACAAAGGAGAGAGAGAGAGAACCAGTGTATATGTATGTTTTTTTTTGTGCCCAACTCCAAGGAAGCTCTCCTCCCCTCCACCCACGAGAGAGAGAGAGAGAGAGAGAGAGAGAGTGAGATATCTTTTCTCTACATAAAATAATCAAACCAACTCATGTTCTCTTTACAAAAATATTCTCTGTCTCTCTTTTGAAAATCATTTCTCATCCACTCACCAAAACATAATCATCAACATTCCACCACAAATATTCTCAGCATCATTATATTTTCTTTATCTCCCAAAATTCTTTAACTTCTCCCAAAAACATACCCTGACCATACCATCTTTTGTTTTTATTATTTTCTATTTATAAAATATCTAATTTTTTTGACCATATGGTACACACCATAAAATCAACTATCAAATATTTATTATAACCCCTATATAATAAATAATAACAACTCCCAAGGTAGTTACTACCAATCACATAATTAAAAAGGACCAAATAATTAAACATGAATCATAAACAAACTCAAATTAAATTGAATCCAAGCCATGGGTCTTGAATTAAATTCCCACCCATAAGCCAAACATGGCCCAATTATAAACCAAAGTAGACCCAACAAATCTAATCTCAAGTCATGGCCTAAATAGCCAAAACTTAAAATCAAATTCTGTTGTACATTAGACAAAACACCGATCAGTCCACGAATTTTTATAAAATAAATACTCATCAATAAATTTTGAAATTTTTACCTGACGTGCTAGACTCGTATGTGAACAACATAAAAATTTTCATAATTTTCTGAGATCGGTAACTATTTTTAAAAAATACAAAACAAAACTATTTTTGCACAGAATTTACACAACACTCAAATTTGAACATTTGGTCAATTAAATTATGCACTGGCTATTAAAAAAAAATAAAAAAATAAAAATTCTGGGTCACTACAGTGGGGTTGAGGGGCAGTGCCCCCAAAACAAAAATACAAAATGCATTCGAAGTTGCTTGTCCGCTCGAGCGGAGAATGTTTGATTTCAGAAGTTTGACCTGTCTGCAAAAGTACTGGGTTAGTGTATTTGACGCTCGAGCGGGGCTTTCCACGCTTGAGCAGATCATGTTATATTAGTTCATGAATATGATATTTCAGATCACTTTTTCAGTCCTCTCTCTCTCCAAAACTCTCCAAAATTCCAGATCGAGAGCTTCTCTCTCTAGAAGTCATCTTCTCTCTTTGATTTCTCCAAATTCATTGGAATTTAGACCTAAGTTCTTCACCAAAGTTGGTTATCACCTCGAGGGTTTCGTTGTGTGTGGTGAAGATCGAGTTTCGACACCATTGATTTTGGGGGCTTCATCTTATTTCTTCTTCAAAACTTAAGGTAGGGATTTTCTTAGAGTTATATATATATATATATATTTGCAAGATCTAGATGATTTTCGAAATCATCCTTTGATAGCTTTGAAAATTGATTGTTAATTCAATTAGTTGAGTGATTTTGAAAATGGGTTTGTCTCTTGTTCTTTTAAAATGATATTATGGATTTTGATCTTCGTTGATTGAAGAAAAGATGATTTTAGAAAGTTTTCTTCCAAAATATTTGAGTTGTATAGTTTTGGTGAGAAAACCGAGAATTTGGGAATTTTTTTAAAGAGACTGAAAATCTATGAATGATATTGTTATATTTATTTTGTGTGTCAAAATAAATGGATGTTTGGAAAATTTCTTATTTATATTTGTATAAATGATGAATTTCAGGGAATATAGAATTGTTGTTCATTTTGGAAATTATTGTTCAAAACGTTGAAATATACTTGAAATGACTAATTGTTAAGGATACTTGAAAAGAGGGAATTATGTTATTCCTTGGATGATGAATTGGGAAAAAATGTATTTATATTCATCTTGTGTTATTGGCATATCAATTCATTTGATTACATTAAACTTTGAAAGTTGATTTGAAAACTTGCATTGAGAAAAGAATGTTGAGAAACAAATTTTCATAAATTGGTTTTGGGATAAATACGGTGGTAAGTCTTGATAGGTGGTGTAGATGAAATTGAATAGGTGTCGAGCCTTCCAATTAATACTGGTAAAAATGACAGATTATAGGTGTCGAGCCTTCCAGTCAATGCTGGTAAAAATGACAAATTGGTAGCACTTGTATAGTCTACTTGCAGACACCGACCTAGGGATTACCATAGTCGTATTTATCGCCCTTGAAATAAATTGTTAAGTTTTGAACAATTGAAATTGCATGATATCATTGAGCATGATGGTTTTCAAAAGATGAAAATGTGATTTATCTTCAAAAAAGGCATATCATGGCATGTGCATTTCATCTCTTGAGACTTGTATAAAATGTATATACTTTGTTAAAAATTTCCTACTGGCTTTATGCTCACCCTACGGGATTTTTGTGCGTGGAAGTATGTGTGTTGGGAGTACAATGCTCTCATTTTGCTGTGAGTCTGTGTGTAAGCCAAGGGTTGTATTTGTGTGGGTTTGAATAACCGTTTTGTATAACCAGGCTCAAGCCTTGGAAACTTGTAAACTCCTTGGGGGTATTTATTTGTTTATTTACTTGTTGTTGGATTAATGTATTGTTGCGTGAATAACTATTGTATCATGTAATGGCCCTGTTTGGTAGAGCTGTGAGAAAGTGCTTATAGCTTATGCCTAAACAGCTTATAACTTATAACTATGAACATAAGCCGATTTCTGACTTATAAATTAAGTATCTCCTGCCCCACTCAAAGAATAAGCTGATTTCTGACTTCCAAAAAGCTATAAGCTATAAGTTATAAGCTAAACCAAACACATCAAAATAATTTAAATTAAGCTGAAAGCTGAAATAAGCAGCTTTTAAGCTGCACCAAACATGCACAATGTAAGTTTGGAGATTTATATTTGGTTTTCCTTGAAAGAGTCATCATTGTTGTATTATCATTTGGGTTAGAAATTTGGGGCGTTACAATTAAATCGATCTAACTTTTTCATATAAGAAAAGCTCCACAAAATGAATAATTTAAATTATCAAAATTGGATCCGCGATGAGCTTGAGTACAACCCTTTTAAAATAGAGAAAATTTCATTTTACTCCCAAAATTATACATCGATAATCAATTTAATCCCTGTACTTTTTATAATTTCAATTTTGTACCTAAATTATTTGATTTTGGATCAATTTTACCTTGTCGTTAGTTGCCGTTTATAATCAAACAGAAGTTATTGACATGGCACCGAGATTTCATTTGAAATTTTATTTTGCCCTCCAAATTATCTAAAAAATATCAATTAAATAAAATGAATCTCAAATGAAGATGATAGCAAGTGCCATTTAATTATAGACAGTAGCTGACAACAAGGGTGAAGTTGATCTAAATTGAATAGTTTAGGTGAAAAATTAAAATGATAAGAAATATAAGGGTTAAATTGATCATCAAAATATAATTTAAAGGCAAAATGATATTTCCTCTTTAAAATATCCATACTTGATAAGATGAGGGAGTGGAGAGTAACTTGTACGAGAAACGGTGGCAAATTGTAGTGGTGGAGCCGGAACTTCTTGTAGGCGGTACAAATTCCAAATCAGAAAAATGCAACAAGCGATGAGACAAAATATTGCAGCCGAAGAAGCAACCATGTAGTTCACCATTATTCTCCAATAATATATATATATAGATAGATAGATAGATAGATAGATAGATAGATAATATATGAAATTTATCAATTGAAGGTCTGTTTATTTCTCACATTTCTTGATATAAATACACAAACCAAAACCCTTTGGATATTTACATTGAAAGGTTATCTAGTTGTTGTCATTGAAAGTCCACTGTCGTAAGGGTGTGGCATATTCTTATTATTATGCCAAACACGACTTCTCGCCTGGTTGTATATGCAAAACAAGACTCCTCGATCATATTTTGAGTAATTTTATTTCCACTTACTTAACGAACACCATAAATTTTTTTTTTTTATAATATATATGTCTTTATTTCAATAATACTTTCATCTTCAATTTTTAAAATCTTAATTTTTCTTTCATCCATTCACCCAATCCTCCATTATTATCATTGTTATCACTCTCAGCCCTCCATCACCACTACAATTGCTATTACAGCTCATCATCTTTCATCTTAGACCTTCATAGTCAATCTCGAAAATGGGTGGTTCGCGGTAGGGGCTTCTGAGAGTGTATGGTTTATGGCAGAAAGTGATCACAAACGGGAGGAGAAAGAAGGCATGGCAGAAGAGAGGGCTGGCACTGGCAATCAAGAATGGTTGTGGTGTTTTAGAATTAAGATTTGGATAGAAGAAGATAAGGATATTATGATAATTTGATTCTAGAATAAAATAGTGTTAAGAATTTTTTTTTTTTTTTTTTTTTTAAGTGTATGAACGAAAAAGAATTAGTGTGTGAAAATAGAATTATCCATCATATCTAGGTATAAGACTCGAGTAGATTTGGACAAGAATAGATCTAGAGGGGGGGTAAGAGGGGGCGACCCCATATGACTTCAAAAACCTCCATTATTATAGTAGTATTAATTATAATTATCTCTAAATTATAGAGGTTCACCCCCTCTTAGTATTTAAAAAAAAAAAATTTAATTAGTCCTCCTCTCTTGATTATTTATTTATTTATAAATTTAAGTAGTTGCTCCTCTATATCTATAAAACATTGGATCAAAGTATAAAAGTAAAAAAATTAGAAAAAATATAATAAAATTAATAAATTTTTATGACCACCATAGATGACAAGCCCTATTTTCAGATAATAAAACAAGGTATTAGCTAATTATTTAATCATTTTCATTGAGGACGACATTATGCAAGATTTTAAGGTTGATTGATGCTTTCAATGACATGAAAGAGCGTCAAGTATAACTCACGATATCTCACTTCAGTGCAAAAATTGTTTTTATAATTGTTATATTTTTCAATGTGGATAAAATTAAAATGCTTATTTGTATGTGTTTTCATCTTATTTTCGCTTTTTATATGTTGATAGAAAATTGATATTGTAATTCATATTTTTTATTTAAATTTTTTTGTTAGTATGTATATTTTTGCTCCCCTATGTGAAAATCCTGGACGGATTGAGAGTTTGTCAAGCTCAAATTAAATTATGCTGAGAAAGTTGTCAAAGCCCACCCAAGCGTAACTTTCAACCCTATGTTATATTTTACCAAAATTGTTCAAGTTATTCAATGAGAAATTTTATGGTATACACCTCTCTAAGAGTGTGTACTATATGCACTTTTTTTTTTTTTTGGGAACAAATACACCATATACACCTTGTTATGTGTTTTTGTGATGTGTTACATATTTTTGTAATAAATGTTACATATTTTCTGGTAAAAATCATGAGATTGCATACCGTAACACTAAACATTGTAGAGCTTTAAATGTTCGGTTAAGTAAGAAATAATATCAGTATCATATCATATTTGCAGTCTGTATTTAGAACTTTTTGCATTCTTAGCACAACCTAATTTAATTAATGAAAATTGAATATAAAGGTAATACCATTTCTTCTTTCAATAATAAAATATGATTATGGATATGATAAACCTCACACAAATATATCTGATAATTATTAACATATACTGGGCAGTTATAATAGATGTGCTCTCTCCACATCATTCCTAGTTATATTAGGCCTAGGGGTGTAAGAAAAATCGAAAAATTTCACCAAACCGATTGAATCGGACCAAACCGGTTATATTTGGTCTTTTTTTTTTTTTTTAACAAGAATCGGTCTGTGCAGTTTTTAAATTTGATTTTTTTTGATTTTCGGTTCGGTTTCGGTTTAAGCACCTTGGAAACCGATCTAAACCGAAACTGACCGCTTTAACATATATTGTATTTATAATATATATATATGTATGTATAATCTAATAATATAATGATATTAATAAGTATAATAAATTATTAACCTTAATTAATTAACTTTATCATCTTTATAACCTAAGTTTATAAACTCTTATTATATATAATCTTAACTCTAACTCATTATTCTTAAAATCTTAGTATTTTTGAACTTTTTTTTTGTTTTTATTTTTGTTAATTTAGGAATTGAAAAGTATGTATTAAATTGATGGATTGGATATACTTGAAATGGTAGACAAATAACTAATTTAATATTTTAATATAAATTAATGATTATATTTAAAAGTGACCCAAGTTTTAAAAATCCTAAACCGATTAAACCGCACCAAACCGAACCGTTTCAATCAATTCGGTTCGGTGTGGTTTGATGGGAGAAGTGGTCTGTATCGGTGTTCAAAATAATAAAACCGACATTATCGATTCGGTATAATTTTTTACCTAAATACCGACCGTACCGAACCGATTACATCCCTAATTAGGCCAAACAATACATTTTGGGCATGTCAATTTTGGAAGATTAGGGGGTCAATTAGATTGAAAATGTCACGCCCCGTATTTTATTACTCGGATAACTTTACCAATATTCATTAATTAAGTCCATTTATAAATAACATTTCATCCTTGGATGAAATGATGAATAATTAAATATACATATTCCCTCTCGTTATATAACAATGACATTTATATACAAATAAAGGAAATGCCCTGAGGCTTACAATAAAAGAGAGGATACTACTCTTTACAAAAAAAAAAAAAAAAAAAATAGCACTCAGCCAAACAACAAATGAAGTAGTACAATCCATCACTACATTACACTTATGAAATGGTAAAACCCATTATTTGATCTTCAAATCCAAAAAGCATTCCCTGTACACATGTAAAGGTAGGGGGTGAGCAACCACTAGCTCACCAAACAATCCCATATTAAAACATTAGAAGATAATGTGGGTACCAAAATACTCATACACATAGGTGAAATCATATCATGTCAAAACCATATGATTTTATTACATAATCTCTTAAATCCAATTTATTTAATTAACCACAACAAGTTAACTTAAATAAATAAACATGTTTCGATAGCAACATGACATCCTTCTCAATTTATTTAACTATCTCATTATCAATTGAATCAAATAACTAACAATTCATCAAATTCATTTTATACAATCTTATTAGATGAATGCATATGCCATGTCATGCTAAAAATATTTTTCTCATCTTTTGAAAATCTTATGCACAATGCCAATTTGAAAACACATTAATCCAACAATTTCAATAAAATTCCAAGATGGTAAATACGACTCATGTAATCCCTAGGCTGGTGTTTGCAAGTAGACTATATAAGTACTACCAATTTGTCATTTTTACCAGTATTAACTGGAAGGCTCAACACTTGTAATCTGTTATTTTTACCAGTATTAACTGGAAGGCTCAACACCTATTCGCGCGGTTTCTGGTCTTTCACCATGGACACTCAGGCCAACTTAACCAATAGCAAACTACACCTCCTAACCGGACTTACCAACGTATTTACTCAAAACAATTCAAAATGATCTTGTTTTACCAAAAATAATTCCTTTTTCAAAACAATAGTTTTCAATTCAATTCGAAATCCATTATAACAATGAAATGGAATGGCAATGCAATATGTAACAATGCATTAGAATAGTTCCAATTTCAATTCCACCACACAATGCTCCATTGTGATCAAATTCCATATCTCTATCAATGTAATACCATGATACAATCCCAAGAGATAATATAATAATGTCAATGTTCATGTATTTACCACATGTAAATCAACAAACTTCCAACTTAGTCATTTCAAGACAAATCTATAACCTATTAGCACACACCAAATATTAAAACTATTTATTAATTTCCCAAGTGTTTTGACTCACACAAAACGTTCAATTAATTTTTGTTTCACCTCAACCAAGATAACCAATATGATTTTCACAAAATCCCATACTTATTAAAATTACCATTTCCATCATACTATATCAAAAATTATAGTATAATCTCAATAACACACTTTTAACCGTTACGGATATAACCTTTTAACCAAAACTAATTTAATCTACTAAATTAGTAAGTTTATTACATTAAAAAATTTTCAAATTAATAATACCAAATCTAACTTCACATGCCTCATCCCTCAAACAACTATATTTCAACATAACCATTTTTCATGCTAAGCTATTTAAAGAGGTAATATTTTTACCAAATTCTCTACCAATAACAATTTCACAACTTTTTCTAAAATTACTTAACCAACATGATACTTACATCAAAAATTATGAAATATGTCCAATAGTAACATTTTCAAGATTATGAGTCCGAAAGTCCACATTTCACATTTTTATTTTCATAAAAATGAACACAACTTAATCATGAACATATCATCTTTTATAAAATATCATGAATATAACACTTTTAGAGTTTTTAATCCCAAAACAACTCTATAATTCCTACTTAAGCATTTACTCCATATTCCTCAACATTAATTTATTTTTCTAAAAATAAATTCTAAATCAAAGATAAAAAAAAAAATTTAACTTTATATTTCTCAAAATAAATCATCTAATCATAATATGATGTAAATACAATCATACAACTATTAAATTTTTATTTTTGGATTTCTTTGCAAAATTATCAATACAAAATGATTTTTTTCAAATCAATCTTAAAATGTCAAACATTCTTAACATTTCAACATAATTTTTCTTCCAAAAATTACCAAACAAAAATCTAAATATATATATATATGCAATATCTCTTATAATGATATATTTTCTCAAAATAACCCTAACATAGCTTTAATGTAAAAATATGAAGAAAGTCCCTACCTCAAATATGAAGAAAAACAAATCCGAAAATGCAAACATCGCCCTATCATGAATTCGAGATCACCATTGCGAAGATCACGACGAGCTCTCCGACTTTCATTTACAACACTTTTGCAAAATCTCACTCTAAAGACTTCCACTCTAAGCTCAAAAATTGAGCAACAACGGGAAAAGAGAGAGAGAGAGAGAGAGAGAGAGAGAGAGAGCTTGTGTATGTTTTTCTTTGCTCAGATCAAAGCTCTTCCCCCATGCCCCATGAGAGAGAGAGAGAGCTAATGTATTTTTGAACATTTTTTTTAACTCCCCAACAGTCACCCCCTCTAGGAGCCTCATTAGCCGAGTGTCTATTATATCAAATTCATCACCCCATTTCTTTTTCTCATGTGCTACCCCCCTACCAGTCTCTTTCTTTATTTTTTAAAAATAATTGTCCACCACCACCCACTGAACCCATGCTGCCCATTTTCTCTTATCATCATTCATCCTCCACAAAAAAAAAAAAAAAAAAAAAAACATAATCATCATCATATATTATTCTACATCCCAAAACCATCATCATGTTGACCAAATATCTAATCTCTATTCTAATATATAAACATAGATAATTTTTTGTCATATAGTACACACCATAAAATCAAGTACTAAATATTTATTATAATCCTATATAATAAATAATAACAACTCTTAAGATGGTTACTACCAATCACCTAATTAAAAAGGATCAAATAGTTAAACATGAGTCATTAAACAAACTTAAATTAAATTAAATCTAAATCATGGGTCTCACCCATAAATCAAATATGGTCCAATTATATACCAAAATAGTCCCAACAAATTTATCTCAAATCCTGGTCTGAATACCCAAAACTCAATTTCAAATTCTGTTATAAATTAAACTAAACACCAATCGGTCCGTGAATTTTCATAAAATAAATACTCATCATTTAATTTTTAAATGTTTATCCAACGTGCTAGACTCATATGGGAACAACATATAAAAATTTCATAATTTTCTGAGATCGGGAACTATTTTTATAAAATACAAAACTGACCTATTTCGCACAGAATTTACGCAGCAATCAAATTAAAAAATTTGCTCAATTAAATTATGCACTGACTATAAAAAAAAGAAATTTTGGGTCATTATAGAAAAATACGTGGGATCCATTCTCTTAGAGAATTTCCCTTCCAAATTACCAATCTCACATTTGATTGGTTAGATAAGTAGAATTAATAGTCGAAATGGTGTGATTGGTTATTGTCCCTAAATTTTTTCTTCCAATATTTATTTTATTAAGATGACTTTCAAATCCCATCCATTTTCTAAGTCTCTCCTCTTGTGCCCTTAGTTGTCACATGACTTTCAAATGAGATTAGGTGAAGACTATTGAATGTTGAAAATTAGGGATAATCCGTGCTTGAAGGCACAACCAACAATATTTTTGATATCACATCTGTTACGAAATTCAATTGTAATAAATCAATTCAAATTGATAATATTATTTCAATTTATAACCTCAATGACAAGAAGCTAAAATTGTTTCTACACATTGAATTGACAAAAATATTCATAAATATTAAGATGACTTTCAAAATCCCACCCATTTTCTAAGTCTCTCCTCTTGTGCCCTTAGTTGTCACATAACTTTCAAATGAGATTAGGTGAAGACTATTGAATGTTGAAAACTAGGGATAACTCGTGCCTGAAGGCACGACCAACAATATTTTTGGTATCACATTTGTTACGAAATTCAATTGTAATAAATCAATTCAAAATGATAATATTATTTCAATTTATAACCTCAATGACAAGAAGTTGAAATTGTTTCTACACATTGAACTGACAAAACATATTCATAAATATTAAACTTGAAAAATAAAGTCCAAATAATGAATTTTATATTTCAATGTAGCACTAGGGATAACCCGTGCTTGAAGGCACGGCCAACAATATTTTTGGTTTCACATATGTTACGAAATTCAATTGTAATAAATCAATTAAAAATGATAATATTGTTTCAATTTATAAACTCAATGATAAGAAGCTGAAATTGTTTCTACACATTGAACTGACAAAAATATTCATAAATATTAAACTTTAAAAATAAAGTCCAAATAATAAATTTTATATTTCAATGTAGCATAAGCAAAGAATCTAAAAATATTTGCTAAAATCTAAGTGCAAAAAGCAAATTTTGAAATGACACATGAATAACAAACGTTCAATAAAAAAATATTAATGAATTAGTATCATAACTGGTAACTGTTTCACCTTATCAGATTTCAATATCTTTTTTGAGTGAATGAATGAATATTTTGATACAAAAGAGTAATCATCCTAGCTAGCCAAAAATAAAACATTAATCATCCAATTTAGAATGAGAGCCAACCAATGACACACATAGAGTGTATTAACATCTCATATGTTCTTAAACTCATTGTCAAATAAAATCACATAATAAAAAGATCTCTACTGAATCACAAAAAATAGAGACCTCCTATCTCCGAACAATTTGATTACATGACTAACATATTTTCTATACTTAAGCAAGCATTGCAAAAAATAAATGAAAAAAAAAGTGGCACAATAACAGTTGAAATTTGGACTTGATGACAAAATAGTACCGCATTAGATAACATTTACCCAACAATTCTTTTTTTTTTTTTCAAATAAAATGTTAGAGAGGAGTCAAACAACTCTGACATGTCACCAAAATGTTTTACAAAATTGACTTAACTTGAGAGATTGTAGGTTGCAACACTTGGTCTCTAATCTTGCCCTTCTAGCGAATGATTCGTACCTAAAAATACTTCCATACATTTTGATTTCTTCCGACTATCCTTCCAATATCATATAACAAATCCAATGATTTAGTAATTCTATATATTTCGATATTTTAATATGAAGTTTATAACTATAAAAATTACCACCTAGTGGAATTGTCCATATACAATGTGATGACCCGGTACGTAACTCGCCTCGTCCTTTTGAGTTATGTTGCATTTACTTTCATTAGAGTGTTGGGTCTCACTTGGAGTCTTGGCTAGTGGTTTGGGTTATTGTATTTGTGAGGTTTTCTCAAAATCCTTGTCCTTGTTTATTTCCATATCAAGTTTCACATGTTTCGAAAGGTACGGGCTTGGATCCGGGGTGCCTCGAGTTGTGCTGGGATGATTGCGAACTGGGAGGATAAACTGCACGTGCGGGGGCTTGGACCGCACGTGCGGTGAAGAGGGAAGCTGCCCTCGCACATTCTGCATTACATGCAGGTGTGGAGGGAGGTGTAGAAAGGGAGCGCTGTACGTACGGGGTGGTGAGCCGCACGTGCGGGAATGGGTGCCGCATGTGCGGGAGTTGCTGATGCCCGAGAAATATGCTTTTTCTCTTTTTTTGGGCTGTATGTATCTCACTTTTTACACATCTCTCTCCTAAAAACACCATTTCCTCTCCCTTCTCTCTAAAAACCTCCACCAAATACCATAAACTCTTGATCTCTTCCAATCCATTAGAATTTTGACCTTACATCGTTCACAAATCTTGGAGAGCTAACCAAGGGCTTCATCTTGTGCGGTGGAGATTGGATTTCAACACCGTCAAATTTGGAGGTTTCTCATCTCTTTTTCTCTAAGAACTTGAGGTAGGGATTTTTCTTAGAGTTATATATATATATTTGCAAGTTTATGTTAATTTCGAGATTTCCTTTGGTGGTATTGAAAATTTGACCTTTGGCTCAAGAAAGTTGATGGTTTTGAGATATGGGTTCATCTCTTGTTTTCTTCAAATGATTTTCTTGAGGGTTTGAATCACATTGATTGAATAAAGATGTTTTTGGTGAGAAACTTTCAAGAGATGGGGAAATGTCTAGTTTTGATGAAAAACCTAGAAATTGGGGGTTTTGGAAGATGTTGAGAAAATCTATGGAATTTCCTTGTGCCAAATGAATGAATGGGTGGAAATTTTATATTATTGTATTCAAAATGACAATTTTCTTGATATTTGAGAATTAGTGGGCATTTTTTTTTTGAAATAGATTGTTAAGTGTATATATGTATATAGTCATGAAATGACAAATTGTTGAGAACACATGAGGTGTGGACATGTTGCTACACTTGGATGGATATATATTCATATGTGATATATGTTGAAATTGCATTGGAAAGGGAAATGGAAATTGTGATCGAAATGGAGAAATTGTGCAGAAAATATTGTTAATGGAAGCTTATTATCTTACCTTGACGTATATTGCATTGGCATTTCTATTATTGTGTAGTCACAAATTTTGAGTTGAGATTTGAAAACGTTTGCATTGAGAAAGAAATGTTGTGAAATAAAACTTATTGAAAAGTTATGGGATAAATACGTTGGTAAGTCCGGATAAGAGGTGTAGATGAAATTGATTAAGTTGACCTGAGTGTCCAGGGTGAAAGATCGAAAACATGCACGGAGTAGGTACCATGTGCCTTCCGGTTAGCTACCGGTAAAGTGGAGATTTGGTAGCGCTAGTTATGCCTACTTGGTAACACCAACCTAGGGATTACCTGTGTCATATTTACCGCCCCCTTGAACTAAATTGATAATTTTTGAATTGTTGAGATTTCAAGTTGTCATTGAGCATGATGGTTTTCAAAAGTCATAAATGTGATTTTTCTTCAAAAGCATGGCATAGCATATGCATTTCATTTGATAAAGCTTGTATAAAATGTATACACTTTGTTAAGAATTTCCTACTGGGCTTCATGCTCACCTTATGGGATTTTGGTGCAGGAAAAGGCGTGGTGATTCCGCCAAGTTAGGGCGTGGATGTATGTTTTGGGAGTGTAAGGCTCTTATTTTTGTTGTGGTATAATTTGCTAGCCAAGGGCTATAACTGTATGGGTCTGAGAGACCATTTTTTTGTGTAATCGGGCTTAAGCTTTGGAATTTGTAAGCCCTTAAGGGCATTTATTTATTTATGGATTCGATGTTCTACATTATAGCGATCCCGGTTTTCCCTTCCTTGTTTATTGTATTCCGGACTCGGTTCCGTGGATTTGTTGTTGTCTTATTTCCGTTTCCATCCTTTACTCTTTGTATTTGAGTTTTAGGTTGTGTTGGGCAGGTTTGAAACAGGTTGGTGGTGTTTAGAAACTAAGAGTTGATGCCTAGATTTTGGCTTCCACGCTCGAGCGGGGCTTTTCACGCTCGAGCGAGCCCTTTGTATTTGCTTCTTCGCTCGAGCGGGCGTTTTGACGCTCGAGCGTGATTATCCAACCCTCAATACTTTTCTCTATAGGTCATCAGACGCTCGAGCGTCCACTTTCACGCTCGAGCGGGGACCCTCGTCTGCAAAACTTCTGGAAGTGTGCATTCGACGCTCGAGCGGCGCTTTTCACGCTCGAGCGTGAGTCTGTGTGTAGACACCCCATTTTTGACCGTCCTCAAGAATTGGACGTTATCGTTTGAACACTCGATGATCATCTATGTTCGTGTTCGTTTTGAGTTCCCGGAGGTCTCGGTCGCGTGCCTTGCCTCAGGATCTCTTAACTTGCTTGTTCTGTGCTTGGTTTTGCACCAAGGGCTTGTGTTTTGTGCTCTTGAGGGTAGGAGGTGGCTTGTCAGCCATCCCTTAAACCCACCGGCCGTGGCATGAAGCCACCGGCTTTTATTTCTATGTACCGACCATTTGTTTGGCCGGTCGGCTCAAACTTTTGGCCGGTCGGCCATTTATTTGGCCGATGGTATCCTTTTCTGGCCGGTGCCTTCTTTTTGCTTTTTCAGGCATGGTTCATGCCAGCTGTGCCAGCTGGAATGCACGGACTTGTCCTCCATACACGTGTATGGAGGAATTTGCACCCTTTGCACTCTTTTGGTCTAACTTCTTGAGGAAGCTTGGACCTTTGTCTTAGCTTCCTCAAGAAGCTTAGACCCCTGTCTCAGCTTTCTCAGGAAGCCTTGCCCTCTTTGCCTTAGCTTCTTTAAGAAGCCTTGACCTCTTTTGGTTAGCTTCTCTTGGAAGCTTAGACCTTTGCCTTGTCTATATAAGGAGACCTCTCTTCTCCTTTGGAGGGGTTGGTTGGTTCAGCAAAAATCAGAGTGATATATGATATATACACCTCTCTCTCTCTCTCTCTATATCTCCCTCTCTCTCTTCATTTGTGTGGGTTAGAGGGTCTAAAAGGTTGTTTTGTTCTTAGTTTTGCACTAAGACACATAGTATTACACCATACTTCGGTTGTGGAGGTTTTGAGAGGTTATCCTTGGAGTTTTGAGCTAGTTTTGATCATAAGGAGGGGGCTGGACTTGCTGTTCTTGAAGTGTTCTTCAAGGGTAATACTATTGCTTTATATTCCCCAATCTTGCACTAGTTTTTAACCTACTTTGCATGCTGTTTTGAGCTTTGTGTATAACTGATAAAAACTCTATTTTTTTATGCTTAAGATGTTTCATTAAGGTCTCTTTTGTGTTTGGGGTCGACCTCCCCTCTTAGGCCTTGTTTGGCCCCTTTTGTGCTTTCTTTGTTGAGCTTTGGTATCTTTTGTGTATTGGCTTTCTCACCACTGAAATCCAGGGAATTTTTAGTGGTGAATAAGAGGTTTTGAAGTCTTTCATAGGGGAGGGACACCCCTCTCCCTTTGTCTCTCTTTTGTTTGTGTTTTTGGCTCATAAGGGTAGCATGCATGCTTAGTTGTTTTTTTGCTCCATTTCAGAGGTTTTTGGGTGTCATTAGGTCATAATATGCCTATGTTTTTGGTCGGATTAATGGTCCCTCGCATGCATAACATACTTTCCTTGTATTCCTCTATTTTGCCTAGAAGCGCATCATGCATTTAGCCTACCATGCTCTCATGTTTTGGCCTAACTTTGTGAAGTTCTTAGCCATGTCTTACCATGCTTGAGGTCTGTTGGGTGCTGATTTGATCATATTTGCCATGCTTGGTATAGCCCCTTTGCATTTTGGCTTGTGAGCCTTGAGTGTGTGAGTCATTAACATGCTTTAGTTGGGTGGTTTCAGTGATTTGGAGTCATTTCCTATGCTATTTTAGTCCCTAATCCATGCTTGTATGCTTGCATTCATCATTCCTTTCATGCCTTGAAGAGTTGTTCTTTTATGCCTAGAAATGGGTCATAGTGCATGCCTTTTGTTTAAGTCATTTGGGATGCCATTCATGCGGATTTTGGGGTGTATTTAGATGCATTGAAACTCTGTTTTTGGTTGAATAGTCCATCCCATGTGTGGTTGGGGTGGTTGTGGTAAAGTGCTCCCTTTTGTGGCCTTGAATGCCCTTTGTTTTGGGCCCATTTCTTGGCATGTTTTGACCATGTTCCATGCATGTTCTAGTCCCATTTTGGTCTGCCCTAGGACTGATTTAAGTCACTTTGGCCCTTTGGGGTTAGTTGGTATGGTTATGGCTCGAGTCCTTTGGTTGGTCTCAAGCTTTGGACCCCTTTGCATGCTATGCTTCATTTGTATGTTTGGTTTGGCACTCCTATTAGCATGATTTTAGAGCTCAGCATATTTGTAAAATGCCCATGTTTGTCTTTTTAAAGTATGCTTAGAATTGCCTCTTTTATGCCTTAGGTGATGGGCCTTGGTACATGTATGTTTCCATGTGTGTTTTGTGCCTTTGTTGCACCCTTTTGGCCGCTGTTTTGGGACATGGCTGAGGCCCTCCCATTTCAGTTTAAGTCCCTCTTTGTACATAGTTGCATACTTCACATGTTGCATGTTGCATTACATTAGGTACATGCTTGCATTACACCTTGTTTGCATGTTTGCATATTGTTAGCTAATTGCATCACATGACGTTGTTGCATGCTTGGCATACTAATGTGACATTAGCTTAGCTTGCACGTCTTGGTAGCATTGCATTGTATTAGCTTAGCATGCTCATATTGCATTACATTAGTTGCATTACTTCGCAATATATATGGCATACATGCATTGCATTAGATTTGGTTTGTGGTGTCAAACCAAACATGAGGGGTGAGGTGTGTTCGTACTTAAAGTGACTAAACACGTCTCAACCCTCGGTCGCCAATGCCCTTGATCTCAACATGATAGGGTGTAAGGCATTTATTTGTTTTGTGCATTCATTTTTACATTGAATGGCAAACTTGGCCTCTTAGGCATCATGCATCGAAATACGTAATTGATGGCTCGAGGGTCGAGAGCCACGCTCCCTTGAGTCCATTGCATGATAGGGAGTGTGGCCGTGCACACATTTGTCTTGAAAATCCTATGTCATGCACTGTTTGTCCTCTGCTGCAGCAACTGCAAGATTCTGCAGGAAGAAATGGCCGGCCGGCCACTTGCAGTGCCGACCGACCATCAGTGTCCAGCCTGTGATGCCCCTGTTCCGTAATTAGCCAATTGGTCCTTAATATGAATTTGATTATATGTTTGATATGATTTGGTGTGCCAATTATGTGAATATATGTGGTTTTGAATTTCCATCTGTTCACCGTAGGAATATCTGTTTGATTTTACCGTTTCGGAAATTAAATTGAGGGCCCTATCGGCCACAGAACCCGAAATTGAATACGCCATTGTGGTTAGCGTAATTTTTAGAGCCTACGGTAAAATTTAATTGAAAATTGATTCGGGTCAGATTAAATTGATTTATTTAATGGCATTGTGCTCAAATTGTTTAATATTATTATATTGACTTAGTGGGACTTGATGTATTTGAGCACTACACCTCATTTCTCTCCCTTAGCTTATTTTGGCTGATTCTTAGACTCAATTAGAGAGAGAGAGACGACCATGGAGAGGGAGAAAGAGGGATTGTGCAATTTTGGTCTTGAAACTTGGAGGTTTGAAGTCTAATTTAAGATTTGATCATGCATTGTGAGAATCAAGCTCCTAGGTGAGTGATTCTTGGATTATAATTGTAATTTTGTGTGTGTTCAAGCTATTTTGGTGATTAAGAACAAGATTGAAATGAAATTGAATTGTATTTGTTGAATTGAAGCTTAATAGGTGCATGCATGTAAGAATTACCTTGAAAATTGCATGTTTGAGCACAAATGTGTATAATCCATGTGAAATGTTAAAGGAAACTCATGTTTTGATCACCATTTGTGTTGTCTAAGTTGAGAATGTGGCTAACTCATCACATGCATGTACAAATTATGTGAAAGGGGGCTAGAATGCATGAATTTGTATGTTGTTAATGAGTTTGATGGGAGATTGGGGCATGCATGTGACTTATTTGTGAAATTGAGCCTAATTGGGTTATGATTTGGGATCTATACCATGTTAGTATGATTATATTGGAGATTTGAGCCATTGCATGCAAGTAATGTGGCTGGAAAATCGATTTGGAGCTCAAGAACACAACCTGGAATTTCCAGAATTTTGACGTCCGCTCGAGCGGGGGAAGTGACGCTCGAGCGGAGAAATCGAGCTCCCAGCATTTTTGTCAGACATGGTTCCCGCTCGAGCGGGGAAGTTGACGCTCGAGCGGGGAGCTATGTAGACAGACAGTCCGCTCGAGCGGGGGAGTTCACGCCTGAGCGGGAATTTGAGGTAGCCTGTACTTTTGCAGGCTTAAGGGTCCGCTCGAGCGGGGAAGTCCACGCTCGAGCGGGGACCCTGTTTTCTGAAATTCTGAAAATGCATTCTGTGTTCTGTTTTTCCGTTCTATTTCACTTGTAAGCACTCTTAGGCATATGTTAAGCATTGTAAATGAGTTAATGAGATAAGAATAAAGCCTAAAGAGGAGTATGTGAATTAAAGGACGGATTGAACTGTTAGTGACCCTTTTGTGTTCACGAAATGTGTAGGGTCGAGCTCCAGGGCAAATCCACAAGCCGATCACTGTGAGTAATATCTTGACAAGACACTTGTAGTAGGTTATTGTCCAATTGTTACGTTTGTGTAAGTTTGCAAGTTCATTAAATTAATTGATGGAAATGAACAATTGGCCCAAAGGCCGATGGAAATGAATAAGTGGGCCAAAGGCCGATGGAAATGAATAATTGGGCCAAAGGCCGATGGAAATGAACAATTGGGCCAAAGGCTGATGGAAATGAATAAGTGGGCCAAAGGCCGATGGAAATGAATAATTGGGCCAAAGGCCGATGGAAATGAACAATTGGGCCAAAGGCCGATGGAAATGAATAATTGGGCCAAAGGCCGATGGAAACGAATAATTGGGCCAAATGCCGATGGAAATGAATAACTGGGCCAGAGGCCGATGGAAATAAATGATTGGGCCAAAGGCCGATTGACATGAATGATTGAATGATTGGGCCGAAGGCCGTTTGTTAAACTGTTCCAATAATTGCTTATGTAACTTGTTTATTTGATATTATTCACTGGGCATTCGCTCACGCTCATTCATGTAATTGTAGGTGAGCCAAGTGAGGTCCAACCCCAGTGAAGACAGCCAGGAATAGCAGGAATTTTGGGAAAGTCCGCCTTGCGTCTCACGCACGAGACTCAACCTTGCCCTTTTGTTACATATTTATATTCTGTCTTGTTGGCAAGGATTTTGTGTATATTTGCATATAGTTAGCTATGGGTTGACTCAGTCTAGATGATCCTGTCTGTAAAGAAGTTTATGCTACTGCACTTTTGATGTGGGTTATTAACGTATATGGGTATGGCTCGTTTGGTGTACATATAAGCACAGCTCTATGGACAAAGTTTTAAGTTTTCGCTTCCGTTTGGCCCCTATTTCTCTGATAATTCATATTTGTTGCTATTGAGGCCGTAGGTAATCTAAGGATTACTGGCCGGTTATGTCCTTAACCCTTAGGGGCGGGTTCGGGTCATGACAGAGTGGTATCAGAGCACGAGTTAATAACTCACACACTTGTCCAAAAAGAGCAATAAGCGTCTAGATGAGATCTAGGATGCATTCATGTGGTAAATATGAATTTGGAGGCATTAATAATATGCTTAACTATTTTGATATGAACTTTGGAATCATCAAGAATATGCTTAAGCGTTTCGATATGAACAGTTATGTGCTATGGTTCGCAAATTGCTTGCATGGTAAACCTTTGGGATATGTATGTTCTCTAGTATATGTATACTTGTGAACCTTTGTATAAAGTATAATGCTATGTTTGGCATAAATGAATGATTGTCTAAATTCTCCTTGAATGTAATTGTGGTATCCTTAGCGGAGGCCCTCGCCCAGGGGACATAATACTGTGGCTTATGGTCATGAGGCCCTAGCACGGGGGAAATAATACCGTGGCACAGGCCCTCGCCCGGGGGAGATAATACCGTGGCCTATGTATGAGATATGTTGATATGCTTGACCAACATAATATGTCACGCTAAAGGAAGTACCACACATGATTCGAATATGAGATATGAATTGTTACATTAATGTGTACAACAAGTTTGTTTTGTTATAATGCACATACATGAATATATGAACCATGAAAAAGTGTTTGTGTGCATTCAATTTTGCCTACGGGTGTCAATGTGAAATACGAACATGATTTGAGTATATAAATACTTAGTAAATGTTCGGCATGCGATATTTGATAAGTATGCAAGTATCTGTTACGTATGTGATTAATTGCGTACGATATGTGAAATGAGAATATAACAATGTGCCTATGTGCGAATGTACCCATGTGTATTTGTGTTTAATTTCGTATTGGGCATCCCAGTATTTGGTAAAGCTTGATAAGAATTTGTGTAGAGTATGGGCAAGTTAAGGGCATACGGGTTGGAAGGTCCTTCCACAGCCCGACTTGATAGTCCGGAAAGAGTAGTACAAGAATTGGCAGAGATCTTGAGACAACAGCATCAGTTGCCGCTACAGCAAGAACCTTTGCCACCACCAGTGTAAGAAACACCGAGGAGTTTGTTATCAGATTTTTGGGGCTCGTTATAGATGTGGTAAAATGGACCATACGGTAAGGAACTGTCCCCGGATTGAACGAAATGTGAATGAATCCTCTGCCTCGGCTAAATCCGTACTAGTGGTAGGAATTGCTACTCAGGATGGAGTAATTGCACTCATCCCAGGAAGCGCTCAGAATACTGTGATTGTTATCCCAGGTATCTATATTGTTTATAAACGAATGCCTATGTGATGATTGATTCTGAATTAGTACGTTTGTACATCTTCGCTTGGGATATTATTTGATTCGGATTAGCATATTTTTCCATATCTGCTGCATGTGTATCTAGATTGGTTAGGCCCACATGATCGATACTGTATTCATTGGAGGTATATGCCCCGTTTGGGAACTTGTGAAATACGTTTTGGGATATCGATTGACTCTGCACATGCACATGTATATCTACACCTATGCTCAGGGTGATTTATTATGTTACCGTCTTCAATGACTAAACCACTGGAATTATGACTCTGTGATTGTGTGACCGAGTTGAGCACCCCAAATGATGAATTCTATGACTGTGAGGCCATGTATTTTGATTGGTAGAAAGTTGACTGGATTATGTGACTAATTTGGAACTTTTGCGTAACAATCCTATACTATGTGTACCTGAGGAACTTTGTTTAATGTGTTACTGTGCACCATGTTCTTGCGTATAAGACTTATTTGGGAACTGCTATACTGATTATGATACGTACCTCCTGATACGAATGACTGCATGTATATGCAACTACCCCCGAATTTATGTAGACAATACCATATTGTACCTGATTTGAACCACTTTGATATGAACTATTATGATGAATGATTCTGATATGACTTTGACAACTGATGAACTTAGGGCAGTTGAGAAACTATCAACCATGTACTTAAGCAAACGAAGTATGCCTTACAGAACCGAATGTGCCCTATTTGAGAAAATTTTTATCTGATTCGATCCGATAGAACCTTTGCCTGATATAGTTCCGATGGAACCCTCATTTGATATAAATTGATGGAACCTTTGTTTGACTTGATTTGCCGAGACCTGTGTCGGGATTGGTTTGATAAGACCCTCTATCTGAGTTAATTATGTAAAAAGAGATTAGGGATTGCCTGTAAATCAATATCCAGATTATTCTTGGCAGAAAAACTAATAGACCCAAAACTTGAATCCGTATAGAGTACTTAACCTATTTGAAAGACCTTTTGTGGGCTATGACAGATTGATCTAACCATGAACGCCGTTGAGAACCAACCCCCAACTATCGAGGACATGTGTTGAAAATGAGCCGAATTGTACAAATCGCGTGATTGGGTGTCTTAAGGAACGATGCTTGTGTATTGTCCCATCCTTGTTGGTTCGACGCTATGGGGACTGATAATGGCAGATTGATTTGATTATGAGCAGTACTGAACATTTGTCTTTGGCTGATCAGAATATGTTTTGTAAGGGAGAGTAGTTGCTTCAATGTTGTCAGATTTTGGGGAAATCAAGTTGTAGTGAGTGGTATTATGTTTGTTTTGATGACATTCTTGGGGCGTCCTTTCGTGCTAGGGGATGTTAAGCCTATGTAGCATCTTTGTTGGGACATCTTTTTGCCGTCGACGGTCTTGTACGGGTGGGTTTGGCTAATCGATCTCGAGTCGGCCACCGACGGTCGTGAACGGGTGTGCTTCGATTCCGAGACGATTATTCTTTTGTTTTGACCGGAATGTCATCCTTTGGTAATATGTAGATGTTTAAACATCCAAGAAACTTTGAAAAATCCTGATTGTCCGTAAGTGCGTGAATTCAGTACGCTTTGTGAATAGCTGCTCAGTGTCGTCATATTCTGTGATTGGGGCTCTGAGAATGTGTGAATTGTGTTTGAAATTTGATTGACTCCTTTGATAATGCCTTTGACATCATGGGGATTAATATATGAATTGCCTTCTGCTTCGGGCGACTATGAAATAGTGTGGAAAGACTCAATAGAACAGGGAATTGAATATTGAACTGAATTGTAAACTGTAAACTATTGAATGAATTGAGAACACGTGTATTATGTCAGAAATAGCCTGCTTCGATGTTATTGTACTTCACAATCAGTATTATGGGGATGTCTAGACTATGTGTATTGTGTGGGTAATTACTTCGATGTTACCTTTGTTGACTCGGGAATCAGTGTCGAGATCCACTTTAAATTCCTGGAGACTTCTGATTGACCTTGATTAACTGTGATGAGCTACTGAACTAACTACCGACCCGGACTGTGAGTTGCGGAATTATTGAAGAATGAATTGAACTTTTGTGACGAGGAAATGGACCAAACTCATGTGGTAAGGTTAGTTGGCATTTGAAATGAATATATTGGCAACCTATTGTGAAGAAGGAAAGTGTGGAATCTGTGTCTAAATGCTTTCGGTGCCAACAAGTCAAAGTTGAATAACGGATATTGGCAGAACTACCGCAACCTCTCTCTATTTCGGAATGGAAATAGGGATATGTGACTACGAATTTCATTGTGGGGCTACCTTGAGCACTCAAGGTGTAAATCCCGTTTGGGTTGTTGTATGAGGAATTACTTAATTGCTCGTTTCCTCCCTGTGACATTTTCATGTGATGCTCGTGGACTGGCCACTGTATACATTAATAAGGTTGCTTGTTTGTATGGGGTCCCAGTGTCTGTTGCTTAGACAGAAATCCTAAAATGTGTTTGAATTCTGACAAGCCTTCAAGAGGTAGTGGAAACTGAATTGTGATTCGACGCTACTTTCCATCCGTTAATTGATGTACAGTCAGAGGGAACCTTTTAGATTCTGGAAGGAATGCTCCAAATGTATGTTTTAGATTTCCGAGGCAATTGGAGAAATCTATCCATCATTGGCAAACTTTGTTTACGACAATAGCTTACGCTCTAGTTGGTGTAATACCATACAAACCTTGTATGGAGGAAAAGTTAAGCCCTTGACTGATTGAGAACAGAGTGTTGCTTGATTTTGAGATTGAGTAGATAACTATCAAAAGGGAATGGAACCGTTGAATAAGAAAGTATTCCGAATTATTTTCGACTACAGGTAAATTAAGTTTGGAGGACCAAACTTTCTAAAGGGGGGAAGACTGTGATGCCCCTGTTCCGTAATTAGCCAATTGGTCCTTAATATGAATTTGATTATATGTTTGATATGATTTGGTGTGCCAATTATGTGAATATATGTGGTTTTGAATTTCCATCTGTTCACCGTAGGAATATCTGTTTGATTTTACCGTTTCGGAAATTAAATTGAGGGCCCTATCGGCCACAGAACCCGAAATTGAATACGCCATTGTGGTTAGCGTAATTTTTAGAGCCTACGGTAAAATTTAATTGAAAATTGATTCGGGTCAGATTAAATTGATTTATTTAATGGCATTGTGCTCAAATTGTTTAATATTATTATATTGACTTAGTGGGACTTGATGTATTTGAGCACTACACCTCATTTCTCTCCCTTAGCTTATTTTGGCTGATTCTTAGACTCAATTAGAGAGAGAGAGAGCCAACCATGGAGAGGGAGAAAGAGGGATTGTGCAATTTTGGTCTTGAAACTTGGAGATTTGAAGTCTAATTTAAGATTTGATCATGCATTGTGAGAATCAAGCTCCTAGGTGAGTGATTCTTGGATTATAATTGTAATTTTGTGTGTGTTCAAGCTATTTTGGTGATCAAGAACAAGATTGAAATGAAATTGAATTGTATTTGTTGAATTGAAGCTTAATAGGTGCATGCATGTAAGAATTACCTTGAAAATTGCATGTTTGAGCACAAATGTGTATAATCCATGTGAAATGTTAAAGGAAACTCATGTTTTGATCACCATTTGTGTTGTCTAAGTTGAGAATGTGGCTAACTCATCACATGCATGTACAAATTATGTGAAAGGGGGCTAGAATGCATGAATTTGTATGTTGTTAATGAGTTTGATGGGAGATTGGGGCATGCATGTGACTTATTTGTGAAATTGAGCCTCATTGGGTTGTGATTTGGGATCTATACCATGTTAGTATGATTATATTGGAGATTTGAGCCATTGCATGCAAGTAATGTGGCTGGAAAATCGATTTGGAGCTCAAGAACACAACCTGGAATTTCCAGAATTTTGACGTCCGCTCGAGCGGGGGAAGTGACGCTCGAGCGGAGAAATTGAGCTCCCAACATTTTTGTCAGACATGGTTCCCGCTCGAGCGGGGAAGTTGACGCTCGAGCGGGGAGCTATGTAGACAGACAGTCCGCTCGAGCGGAGGAGTTCACGCCTGAGCGGGAATTTGAGGTAGCCTGTACTTTTGCAGGCTTAAGGGTCCGCTCGAGCGGGGAAGTCCACGCTCGAACGGGGACCCTGTTTTCTGAAATTCTGAAAATGCATTCTGTGTTCTATTTTTCCGTTCTATTTCACTTGTAAGCACTCTTAGGCATATGTTAAGCATTGTAAATGAGTTAATGAGATAAGAATAAAGCCTAAAGAGGAGTATGTGAATTAAAGGACGGATTGAACTGTTAGTGACCCTTTTGTGTTCACGAAATGTGTAGGGTCGAGCTCCAGGGCAAATCCACAAGCCGATCACTGTGAGTAATATCTTGACAAGACACTTGTAGTAGGTTATTGTCCAATTGTTACATTTGTGTAAGTTTGCAAGTTCATTAAATTAATTGATGGAAATGAACAATTGGGCCAAAGGCCGATGGAAATGAATAATTGGGCCAAAGGCCGATGGAAATGAACAATTGGGCCAAAGGCCGATGGAAATGAATAATTGGGCCAAAGGCCGATGGAAATGAACAATTGGGCCAAAGGCCGATGGAAATGAATAAGTGGGCCAAAGGCCGATGGAAATGAATAATTGGGCCAAAGGCCGATGGAAATGAACAATTGGGCCAAAGGCCGATGGAAATGAATAATTAGGCCAAAGGCCGATGGAAACGAATAATTGGGCCAAATGCCGATGGAAATGAATAACTGGGCCAGAGGCCGATGGAAATAAATGATTGGGCCAAAGGCCGATTGACATGAATGATTGAATGATTGGGCCGAAGGCCGTTTGTTAAACTGTTCCAATAATTGCTTATGTAACTTGTTTATTTGATATTATTCACTGGGCATTCGCTCACGCTCATTCATGTAATTGTAGGTGAGCCAAGTGAGGTCCAACCCCAGTGAAGTCAGCCAGGAATAGCAGGAATTTTGGGAAAGTCCGCCTTGCGTCTCACGCACGAGACTCAACCTTGCCCTTTTGTTACATATTTATATTCTGTCTTGTTGGCAAGGATTTTGTGTATATTTGCATATAGTTAGCTATGGGTTGACTCAGTCTAGATGATCCTGTCTGTAAAGAAGTTTATGCTACTGCACTTTTGATGTGGGTTATTAACGTATATGGGTATTGCTCGTTTGGTGTACATATAAGCACAGCTCTATGGACAAAGTTTTAAGTTTTCGCTTCCGTTTGGCCCCTATTTCTCTGATAATTCATATTTGTTTCTATTGAGGCCGTAGGTAATCTAAGGATTACTGGCCGGTTATGTCCTTAACCCTTAGGGGCGGGTTCGGGTCATGACACAGCCGGTAGTCAAAGTTTTGGCCGGTAACCTTGTTCCCATGGCCGGTAGCATGTTCTTTTGGCCGGTGGCATCCTAAAGTGTGTAGGGGGTGGTCCAGAAGCAATTGCAAGATTTTCACAGTTCTTAGAGAAGCAGAGCTGTATAAACAGAGGTAACAGTGGCATGGTACCGGGTTTACAGCCGAGGTGAATCAAGCATGCATCATCCACGCATTCCGAGGCAGGGCTGTGGCCACCTTCTTTCTGCATTTAATTTGTTAATTAATTAGGAGTTTTGTAATTTTTAAATAGCTAGAGTAGTTAGTTATTTATTCGGACTGTATAATTTATTCGGACCCTCCGAGCAAGGGCACAATTGTAATAAGTGTGCGTGTGTGTGATGTATGTCTTCCAACCCCACGTCTTTCTCCCTTTTATTTACCAGCTTATGATGGTTAGATTAGGGCATGTTTCAATTAGCATACTTATACTCGCATGTTTGCATCCATTCATCTGTCTTGCATGCACCGGGCTCGGCGCATCATACTAACTGCATTGTATTTCAATTTCAAGTTGAATACGTGTTAGCTGTAGCATTATCATATGCCATCTTAGAATAGCCGAGACTATCTTAGTTGCATTCTTGTATGTGTTGCATTAGGCATTTCAGCATAGTTAGGATCATGCATTTGTTTACTAACTAGCTTCTGTTTTGGCTCGGAGTACTAGGTAAGCTTTTATACTTTAGCATCCTTGCATGTGTGTGAGTGACTGCCATGATAGCATGCTTGCCATGAAGCTATGTGATTATATGATATACCTGCCTGAATGCCTGTGGGTGAAGGTTGGATTATCTGAATTGGAATAATGCATTGACTGTGAGTTTTAAGCCCACTTGAGAGTGGCAAAATCATGTTTTTCTAAGCCCACTTGAGGGTGGCAAAATCTGCATTTTAGCCTACTTGCGAGTAGCAAACCGCTTTCAAAAACAAACATGAAATGTTTTGTTCCAACTCAGGCGATCTAGTCTATACTTGTATGCTGTGCGCATCACATAGTAATTCCAGGCTAATAAACCGGAATAAGAGCACATAATGTTTTCAAAAATCGATATCATGGTTAGTAGAGGCCGATCTTTGATCGGGCGAGCGGGGGTGCTCATAGCTGAACTTCCCCAATTGTACCCAAGTTCCCGAGCCGAGGCAACTTTGGTGATGATGGACACGTGGCCTTAGGCAAACGAGTCAAGGTTTCCTAAATTCCCCAAAATCAAATATTTAGGTGGCGACTCTGTATCTGGCAAAGCAACCCATGTTTGACACTTCTTTCAAAAAAATCTGTTTTCAAAAATGATTTGCCGGATTTGGACTCTTTGATGATTCATCGGTCTTGCATTACACTCTGCGAGATTAGATACAGGACCGTGACATTGAGTCCGAACTGTAGTGAGCCCAAATGAACAAAACGGGATACCCTCCCGGGACGTTCGGGGACGTCTACAGTTTCTGGCAACTCTGTTGGGGACAATGGAGAACTTGACTCGTACTCATGATATCTTGTTTTGTCTACACTTATGTGTTTCTTTGCATTGCATGTGCATTGGTGCGCCTAGGATACCGTGTTTGCCATCTGCTATTCCTGAGCGGTTTGCCAGAGGCTGCATGCCATAAGGCTTACCGGTTACGGGCTCTGCCAGTATGGGAACACAAACCCCGGTTTTACCGGGGCACCCTTTTTGACCATTTGACCTAGTGCATATTCGGAATCCATAGTGGCCATTCCAAACTAGGACAGGCTGCTTACCCGATTATAGGTTGTTTGAAACCGCTGCGTGCGTAGTGAAACCCTAGCTCCTGACAAAATAGGACAGGGAAACCCTACCCCAACATAGGGGTGTTTTGGCTCACTTTTACTTGCTATGTGCTTTTAGAGTGTATCTCTACAGGGAATGCGCATGTCAGTTTGCAAGTTTGGGCATCAGGCCTGCGGGCACTAGTGTTTTGAGGATCAGTTATCTGCGGGTATCAGATTTGGTTTTGGGGGTAGTAATCTGGGAACAATGATCCACGTCTGAGAACAGTGTATTCAGCTTATCAATTGCGTGTTGTGATGCCCAACTGTGTGTTGTGTGTTTATTTACGCTGTTATGCTGTCCGTTTTTCTGGTTGTTTATTTCCTTATTACTGCTTTATTTATCTTTTTGCTAGGGGTAGTTTAGCACAATTGCTACAGACCAAGCAGATATCCCCCAAGCACTCTGGACATGAGGTCGTCGACTCCATCGATCTGAGGATCTGGTAGACGGACAACCAGTGTATCATTCTCTACCCCTGGTTACCAGACGGAGGGCAGTTAGGCAGAGGATATCAGTTCGACAGACAGCTCAGAGGGCTTCGTCCACCCCGCCTAGGTATAGTAGGAATCAGAGTCCTGTTTCTCCTGCAGAAAGGGAATATATACCGGTAATCCAACTAGAGCAAAGAAGTATGGCAAGTTTAGAGGAGATGGTGCGCCAGCTCCAAGAGAGCATGAAAACTATGCAGCAAGACGCTGCCCGACAGGCGGAGTTTGCCAAACAACAGGCCACGGTTATGACTGAACAAGCAAAGTTAATCATAAGGCTACAACAGCAAGCCGGGGCATCTGCTTCACATCAAGCTCCTCCCCTACCAAGGGTTCCGATACCCGAGGAGACGCCAAATGTCCAGAATATCCAAGAGGATACAGACGTTCCAACGGGGCCAACTCCGCCACCAATTCTACCACAACTATCCAAGGCGCTCACGCCTACCAATGTACCGGATTCTTCCTTCGAGTCCGAAGTGGACCCCACCGCATTAAAGCTAAGCAAACTGGAAAAGATGTTTAAGAAATCCCAAGGAGTCAAGACCATCCCTGACATTGAGGACGGGTATACCGACGCAACTGTGATGCTGCCGGACCGATTCAAGATGCCACATATTGACCGATTTGATGGGTCCGGAGACCCTATGGTGCACCTGAGGTTGTTTCAGATATCTTAAGGCTGATGGGCCTCACCAGACTACAGAAGCTGTCTTTGTTCAGCCGGACCCTGTCGGGCGTGGCGGCCATCTAGTACGCAAAATTGGAAGATGATGTTAAGAGGAACTGGAATGAGATGGCTGAGGCGTTCATTGCACAGTACTCATATAACACGCAAATCGAGATTACACCCCTGTGATCTCGAGACGACAAGGCAAGAGCCAAAGGAGAGCTTTTCGGAGTTCGTAACCAGATAGAGGGCAAAGGCCTCAATGATGACCCTAAGGCCCACTGATAAAGATCAAATTCGGATGATTGTGCGCAATCTCCAGCCTAAGCTGATGCAGAAAATGATCGTGCTCCCCTTCCCTACCTTTTCAGATCCACATGAGATGGGAGTACAGATTGAGGATGCCTTGAAGCAAGGCTTGATCGACAATGACAAAGAGCAACCCAGGAGAACCTTTAACCGCAATACCAATGCAGGCCCGAGCGGCGCTACAACTACAAGAGCCTCGGAAGTGAGTATGGTCACCACCATTCCCTCTCCAAGAACCATGGCAGCTACGCCATTCTTCGGTGCATCCGGAAGCAATACACAAACAGCCAAATACCCGCCCAAAAACCAAAGAACCTTCGCTCCACTATATATGCCCCTATCCAAAGCTCTGAGGGTTTTAATCAGAAAAGGGCACTTGAAGCCCCTAGAGCTGCGGCCATTGCCGGAAAAACTTCCCCCTACCCACAACCCAACCAAATATTGCGCATTTCACCAACAGCACGGTCATGACATCGACCAATGCTTCCAATTGCGTCGTGAGATTCAAGATCTCATTGATAACGAGGTGATTGTGCCTCCTGAAAAACCCAATGTCACAACAAACCCTCTCTGTAACACGTCTTGCGGGGGACCTCGCTACAGTTCGGACTCGATTCGTGTCGGTTCTTAATCTTGAACCAAAGAGTCCAAATCCGGCAAATCATTTTGAGAAAAAACAGATTTTGAAAGAAGTGCCAAACATGGACTGCTTTGCCAGATACAGAGTCGCCACCTAAATATTTTTTATGGGGGAATTTAGGAAACCCTAACTCGGTGCCAAAGGCCACATGTCCGTCATTATCAAAGTTGCCTCGGCTCGGGAGCTTGGGTACGATTGGGGAAGGTCAGCTATGAGCACCCCCTCTCGCCCGATCCAAAGATCGGCCTTTACTAACCGTGATATCTTATTTTGAAAACGTTATGTGTTCTTATTCCGATTATTTAGCTAGAATTACTATGTGATGCGCACAGCAAAACAAGTATAGACTAGATTGCCTAATTTGGAACAAAACATTGCATATCCGTTTGTTTGGGAAACGCTTTGGAATTTGCTACTTGTAAGTAGGCTAAAATACGGGTTTCAACGAGCTGTTCCAACTCAAACAATCCAACCTTCACCCACAGGCATTCAGGCAGTTATATCACATAAGCATCTAGCCACATGGTAAGCATGCTGTCATGTTAACATTAACACTCGTGCGAGATGCTAAAGCATAAAATACTTACAAAGTACTCCGTGCCAAAAAAAAATAAACTAGTTAGCAAACATGCGTGACCCTAGTTCATGTAAAAGTGGCTAATGCAACAATGTCATTAGAGTAGGCTCGGCTAATCTAGGGATGACATAGAAAATGCACAGATAGCACGTATTCAATTTGGAATTGAAATACTTATGCAGTTAGCATGATGCGCCGAGCCCGGTGCATGCAATACTGATGAATGATGCACGCATGCATAGCATAAGGATGCTAAAATAAATATGCCCTAATACTAATCATCGAAGCAGGTAAGTAAAAGGGAAGAAAGAAGTGGGGGTTGGAAGACATGTACACACGCACCCACACTTATTACAAATTTACCCTCGCTCAGAGAGGCCGAAAGAATAATACAATTTAACTAACTAACAAGCTAATTAAATAATTACAGACCACCTAATTAATTAAGCAAATTAATTAATCTAATTTAAGTAATAAACAGCCTCGGGAAGAGGGTCCGATGTGATGCGTGCCTGATTCCGCTCGAAGTCACTGCCATGCACAAGCTGCCTCTGCTTTGACTGTTCTGCTCCTCTGAAAATTGCACAACTCCCAAGGTATGCTCTCTCGACACTGTGAAACACCACCGGCTTGGAGGGATGGCCACCGGCAATGTATAATGGTCACCGGCCACCAATTCATCCATCGGCCAACAATGTATGGCCGGTCGGCACTTTATATGGCCGGTCGGCCAAAACTCCCTGCAGAACCTGCAGTTGACAGCAGCGGAGGACAAAGCATAGCATGGCAATGTATTTCAAGCTATGTATGCACCAACTACACCCCTTATCATGTGAATGACTCAAAGGAGGATGTGCCTCGATTCTCGGACCACCAATCACGCATTTCCATGCATGATGGCCCAAAGAATCAAGTGTGCATCTTGATATGGAATGCAATGCACATAAACAAACCAATGGAACTCAACCTCTATCACAAACACTTCAAGAGGCCAAGCATGCATGCAAATGGAATGCAACCTAGACATGGAGGCTAAGTATGCAAAGTGAGCATGCAAGGCGTGCAACAATCATGTTAGTGACAAACATGCAACAACATGTAAAGTAGACTAAGCATGGGAACAATGCAAAGTAACTTGACCAATGAAATGCATGCCAAATGCATCATGATTTCAAGCAAGTAATAACACGTAATAGGCCAAATATGCAACAATGCACAAGGCAAGCATGCTATAACATGAAAATGATGGTCTTAAATTGATTTAGGCAGCCCTAACTAGGCCCAAAACAGCGGCCAATAACTAAGAAAATGGAGCCAAATACACATACAAGCATGCATATAAACATGGTTCATCACTTAGGCACAAAGAGCAACCCTCAAGCATACTTAAGAGGATGCAAACATAGATGCAAGGCATACATTATAAGCTCTGAAATAACATGGTAAGAGGTTCCAAACCATTGAAATAATGCAAATAACGCATGCTCATGGTTCATGCACTTAAAGCTCACAAGCCAAGAATACAAAGGGGCTATACTAAGCATGCCATGGTCGACCAAAACAACCAAAAACAGAACTTGAGCATGCCAAAAAAAACACAAAAACTTTACAAAGCTAGGCCTAAAACATGCTTGAACAAGGGTCAAAGCCTAGGTGCATGTTAAGGCTAAGTGATGGCATTATAAGACATGTACGCAAGGCATGCAAGGTGTGTCCAAACCAACTCAACTCAATGCTATTTCATGGCATAATAAGCATAAAAATCAGTTAAGGCATGGCCAACATGAACCTAGACTAAGTGCTCCCTCAAGAGGCAAAAAGTGCCCTTTTCAAGGACAACAAGGAGAGGGGGTGGCCCTCTCCTTCCTAGGACCTCAAGGCACCATCCTCACTTCTGAAATCCCTCAAGATTTCAGTGGTGAGGAGGCCCAAACACTATGGTCCCGGAGCTCACACAAAATGCACAAAATGGAGCCTTACAAGGCTTAAGAAGGGTCAAACAACCCCAAAACTTAAAGCAACCTTAACCAACTATTTAGAGCACCAAAAAACAGAAATTTTATATGTTATACACTAAGCTCAAAAATAGTTGCAAGGTAGGTAAAAATACAATGCAAAAATGGGGAATAAAGGGACAAACTTCTTACCCTTGAAGATCCTCTTCACCAATGGAGTTCCAGCAGCTTCTTTGGGTTGAAATCAGTCTAAAACCTCCAAAAGCAACCCTCAAAGGCCTCAGCTCCAAGGGATGATGTGATGGTGGGTGTTTGTGTACAAAACCAAGGCAAAACACACACAAAATACACAAAGAGAGGGAGATATAGAGATAGGATATATGCAAACCCTAACCCTAGAACTCAAACCCTAAAAGAGCTGTCTAAAATGTCTAACCCCTCACAAGAGAGAAGACCCTCTCTTTTTATAGAGCTTTAGTCTTGTAAGCTTACAAGACAAGCTTCTAAAGAGAGAGATCCCTCCATACACGGGAGCCAAGTGCATGCCAGCTGCCCAAAAATATCTGCAAAAGCAGATGCACAGTAGCCGGCCGGCCAAAGATGCAATTGACCAAAAAAAGATAGCCGGTCGGCCATCTATAGTGCCGGCCGGCCAAACATTTGGCCGGTGGCAACAAAACACAGCTGGTAACCAGTGGAGTGTGGGGATGTCCCAAAAACCATTCCCTGCCCCTTAAAGGCAAAACACAAGTGTTTGGTGTCAAACCAAATCACAAAACAATCGAGTCGAGAGGTCTTGAGACTAGGCGCGTTGCCAAGGCCTCCGGGAACTCAAGACGAACACAAATATGGATGATCACCGAGTGTTCAAGCGGTGACGTCCAAGTCTTGAGGACGGTCAAAAATGGGGTGTCTACACTAGTCCATAAAGGTCTTTTGCATTTCAGATTTTCACAGCTCATTGGACATCTTCTATTTACTGTTTGGCTTCCGCCAGCCCCTTACTCTGTATTATTGTCATTACTGTTAAGCAGAACTTTGGTAATCACAGATTACTGGTCGGTTGCGATGCTAAACCCTTAGGGGCGGGTTTGGGTCGTGACACATGGCCTCTGCGAGCAATAAATTTGGAGGTGCAGGCGGGCACCAGGAAAGTAAACACAGAGTTTACAGTAATTGACACCCTCTTCCTTTACAATGTTATTTTGGGAAGACCGTGATTACAAGCAATGAGGGCTACTCCCTCAACACTGCACCAGTTATTGCGATTCCCAACGGAGCATGGCATAAAGGAAGTTAGAGGGGATCTGGTATAGGCGAAAAATTGATCCATGGTAGCAATGAAATCAACCTGCAACGTGCTAGAGACAGAGACAACATAAATTGAAGACGAAGACATGGAAGTTATAGATAATGTCGACAAAGAACTAGCCAAGAAGAGTAAGGAAGCCTTGAAGAAAATTCTGGTCCAAAAAGGTGATGAAGAATGCTTCTTCCTTCTCGGCTGAGGTTTGGCCGAGGATGAGGAAAAGGAATTGAAAGCTTTCTTACGGGCCAACATAGA
>JAXFYN010000794.1:0-49061 GCA_036172215.1 Camellia granthamiana | reverse complement strand
GCAGAATAAAAAAAACATGGTGAGCGTGGGCGCCGAGCCTTTTTCGAGTCTTAAGCATGTTTCCCATACCAACTCGCTTTGACTAATAAAGAGTTGCCACTTAATTTTTCGAGAGAAATTAAGAAACCTTTAATAATGAAAACTAAGTTAAGGACCATTCCATCACAATCAAGAAAATGATGGGTTTAGGAGCTTAGGTACAAACGGAGAATGTCATATAATGATAGCACCCCATTTTGCCCAATCCGAAGATTGGCCTTTACTAACTTTCTATTTTATGATTTTAGTGGTTAATTATTCATAAAATTCATTTTAAACTCTAAAACTCTTAGCTATCCTAAAACTATGTGATTTGACAAAATAATGAATATCATTTACTTTAGATTGAATGAATAAAGCCATATTTTTCATAAAAAATGATTTTCCATTAACAGTGGATTTTTAAGGCATTAAACACAAACTAAAATAAATAATATTCATAAAAATAATCAAAACAAACAATATGGCACAAGAGCATTTAACTTAGATTATTTAATAGATTATTTAAGAGCAATGCAATAAGGACACGCATATGATAGAGAGATTAGGAGGAGTTACCTGGATGCCCACTTCCAGTGTCTTACATGCAAAGACATAAATAAACATGATCCTAGCATACAACTAAACATACAAAATATGATCCTAGGCTCGATTTGAGGATACTAAATGATGCTTATGCATGAAAGGGAAAATCACAAAGAAAAAGTAAAAAATATACTAAAACTACATGATAATTCAAACCGGGCCATGCATACTTATTATATGATTAAATGAGGCCTAAAACATGCTAACTTAACAAAGTAACGAAAACATGTGAGAGAGAAGTGAGAAAGCAAATGAAGCTAAGAGACTATATGATGGTATGATAAACTAATATCCTAGCAAGCTTGAATACTGAAATAAAATTAAAAGGTACTGAAATATGAGTAATACAAGAGTTTTACCTGCTGGTTTATTCAAACCAAAGAGCACGCAAAGAAACGAGAAGAAAACCAAGCTTTTCTTACTTGCAAGCCTCCCTCAAGCTTAGATTTCGAGTTATGGTTCAAGTTCTTCAGTCCTTAAGATGTTTTCAAGTGTTTAGAGTTGCTATGAGGGTAGGGGATTTCGGAGCTAAGGCAAGAGAGAGAGAGAGAGAGAGAGAGAGAAGTGGGCGTTTTGCTCTTAAAACTCACAAAAAGTCTCTAAAAATCTTAACCCTCTAAAAAGGAGGAGGAGAGACCTTATTTATAAGCTTGAGAAGGCGTGGACGGCAAGCTAAGGCATCCCTTTATCGCTTTCTCTGCCGCCTCCTACTAAAAATGCACCAAAATTGAGTTACCAAAAATAACTTTGTCACACTTGGGTATATGCACGCACAAGCCTTATACGCACGCACAACTAACTTGTTCACTCACAACTAATGTGTACATGCACGTTCTGTCTTGGTACACATGCCATGCATGCACAAGTGCAAGGTCTCATGCCCTTGGCTTGCTTGTGGCATAAATAAGCCCAAATTGCCTTCTAATCAACGTTTTTTTTATAGAACTGGCCACTAATTTTGAAAACTATATTTAATCAAAGCACAACCAACCTCTTTCTCTTTCTCAGAGTTAAAAAGTTGATATTTGGCTAAAAACGAGTCTAGGAATAAAATGGTCACTTTCGCAAAAATTTGCCAAAATGGGTTTATACAACAATTCTAAACAACTTTAAATATTTCAAAGATGAAGTAATTACCATTTCATCATCGACAGGCTTAACATCCAAAATCTTAAAGTCAGTCAAAATGGGATGTCTGTAGTGGGCTTGGGATCAAGAAAGCCAGAGATCAAAACTTGGCCTTGCTATTTAAATTAGGCTGGAATATGATCAATACGAAGGAATGCATGTGGTGTGAAGTTCTTAAAAATAAATATTTAAAAAATACCTCCTTGCATGATTAGCATAAAGGGAGGAAAACCTCTCATTTATGGAGGAGTATCATGTGTACCAAAAATATTTTTAAGAAAAGGTGTGAAATGGTCTGTGGGAGATGGGAAGTCAGTAAATGTGTGGAAAGATTGGTGGTGTGGTGACAACTCCTTTGAGGAAGTTGTCTCTTACACTAATTAAAACAGTTACATTAATGACTCTAATTACCAATGTTAGAGAGTTGTTGGATGATGACAGTAAATGGGGTGAAAATTATGTTTACAGACTTTTTCCCTTTCCCATTGCCCCTCTGATTTTGAAGAATGCCCCCCATTCTAACTTAGACATGGATACTCCAATGTGGAAGGGCTCACCTGATGAAGCTTGCACTGTCTCTTCTGTGTATGATTTCATTTTGGAAAATCATGACATGGAGAAGGATTGGAACTGGATATGGAAGCTCAAGCTGCCACTGAAACTTAAAGATTTCTTATGGACTGTGTTTCATTAAAATTTTCTACCCAATCAAATGAGATTGAAGAGAGACCTGACTAATGATCATATGTCCCTAGTTGTTGTGGGGTTGAGGACATTAACTACCTATTTAGAGACTATTATAAGGCCAAATAAGTGTGGTAGCCGTTTTTAACAAGCAGTGGTACCTGGATATGATGAGAAAACCTTGGATGGATTAGCTCAAGAGTAATTCTGAAAACAACAAAACATTTTAATGACTACGTCTCTTGGTACACTATGTTTGTTGTTGTTTTATGGAAAATTTGGAAAAATAGAAATGCTTTTGTTTTTAAAGGTCAGTCTACTAACAAGCAAGAGAGTGTCAAATTTATTTTGGAGGACTGCTCTGAGATGAAAGAGGAGAAGGAGGATTTGGAGGAGTGCACCGAGATGAAAAAGGGTCATAGGTGTGCGGCTATTATGGTAGATTGCACATGGAAACAAGCCTAGAAGCTGAATTGTGGGCTTTGGAAAAGGGTCTTCTGTCATACTGCAAAAGGGATTTAACAATGTGATCATTGAAATTGATGCGGCTCAGGTGGTGCAACTAATGAAGGAAGAAATAGGGGACAAATTCCCCTTTAGAAATTTGGTGGAAGATGCCAAGATCCTTCTCCAAAGATGTAAATGCACTGTGCAACACGTTTAGAAAGAAGGGAACCACTGTGCGAATGCATTGGCTAAATTAGGAGCAAAATAACCCAAAGAAATGATGGTGGTGAATGAACCACCGGCTGAAATTATGATTCTGCTAGTTGTAGACATGATAGGCCTATCTAGAGAACGGGTTTAGTCCTTTTGTTATAGTTTTCTTTCCGATGTAACCAAAAAATGAAAAAATAAATAAATAAAAATAAAAAGATAAATAAGTATGGTTGAATTTTTTTTTTTAGGTGCTACTAATATGTATGCAGATTTTTTTAATTCGTTATTTTTTTGGTGTCATTTACGGTTTTTATTTGGTTTATTTTATTATTTTATTTATTTATAGGGTATATTGGTAATAAGTCCATTTCTATGGGGGCGATATGACATTAGGTTCAATGACTAATCTTTTATAGAGATAAATATATGATTAATGAAATTGTTTGGTAAGAAGAACAATTTGAATAATTATATATCCTTATTTTACCCTAGTTTTGCTAGATCACCAGTGCTGAAAAACGTTGCCAAAAAAAATGGCTAGAAAAGTTGTCAGTGGTAGTCGACAACGACGAGTGGTGGTGGAAGTGGTGATATGGACAAATATACAGATTAGATAGACATATAAGTGACATGTGAATAAATAAGAAGATAACACGTGGACCAATAGATAACACTTAGATAGATAGATAGGTAGAGTAATATATTTTTGGGGAAATTAAAAAAAAAAAAAAAATTCCAAGGTTTGGCTCTTGAAACAAAATAAACCTTGAGTTTTTAATTTTGTCAATTAAAATCATAAACTTTTGATTTATTTTTAATCTAAATCATTTACCAATTTTTGTTAAGTAAAAATCAACAAAAAAAAATGGGTTTTTTAGTCGTTAAACTCAATAAAAATTAATATTTTAGAAATTTTATGTTTTTATATTGAGTTTAATGACTAAAATATTATTATTATTATTATTATTATTATTATTATTTTGTTAGTTTTAGTTAATGAAAATAGGCAAATGGTATAGATTGAATATAAATAAAAAAAATTAGAATTTAAACTGATAAAATTGAAAACTCAAGATTTATTTTGTTACAAGAGTCAAACCCTGGGATTTTTTATTTTTATTATTATTTTTTATTTTTTTGTAATTATCCCTATATTTTTTCACATCATTTTGTCTTTTTGACCTCAAAAGAATAGCGTTTGGAACTGTTGCCTAAAAAAAATTTGAAATTAGAATTATGCTTCACGTGCACATATTTTTATTTCAAGCATAGTTTCCAATCATCAAAAACAATCTTGTTTCATTTTGATTAATTTTTTGAAATTGAATGTTTTTTATTTTTCATATTTTTTTATTTTTAGGGAATTTTTAAAAATATTTTAAATAAATTTTTTTACTTTCTAGATGTAACACTCTAAATGTTTAATTAATTTTAACACTAAGTTAATATCACCATATATATATATATATATATGACAGTATGTAGCCATTGAGGAAGGAAATGTAAATATGATTTTATAGGATAAAAAAAAGTGGTTCATATCCTGGATAAGCCTTGGAAGCTTGGATAAGGCTAAGGCTTATCCAAAACATATCCAAAGCAATAATGAAAGGGGAGCAACGTGGCAACAAATTGGCCTAGGGACCTTGCCTGGTAAGCAAGTTTGGAGCTTATAAATAGGAACTCTGTGCAAAGTAAAAGAAGAAGCAATGAAAATAGGAAAGAAATAACGGGCAACGACAATGGAAGGGCTCGGAAAATTAGAGGGAGAGCAGGGAAACAATAAAAAAAAAGTTAGTTATATTATACCTTGAGTCACCATAATATATTTTACGTATGTTTTGAGTTACCATGATTCATTTTATGCAATTTGTGTTTTATAACTTATATTAATATTTCAATTACGTTAATTATTTTATGAACTCTATTTGCTTAAATTGAAACCCATGGATATATTTGTTTAAATTTTAATAATTATTTGACAATAATTTTGTAGACAATTATTTTTTATAAGTACCACCACGGGAGTCCTATGCCTTAAGCAACTTAAATAAACCATTGGCTTCTGATTAGTCACCTTGTGGCCCTCTGTTTGTCATGGATCCATTGACCTCTGTTCTGACTGTCACTCTGTTCTGTTCTATACCGTGGTTATGGTTATTTATTTACATAATTTATGTATTTTAGTTTCTGCCACTTAAATAATTTGTTTTGTTTATTCAAATTTTAAGTTATGTTAATATTTTATCTTAAATAACTACACATGGTTATTTTGTGTCCCCTATACTCTTAGCATAATATTTCTCATTCTGTTGTGTACTTATAATTGTTACCCTTTTCACGTGATGAGATGTAGAGAAGAACTGTAACCTCGTATAGTGGAACCCGTACGGAATTGGATGCCAACTTGTTACATTTTTTTTTTCCTAACTTTTTGTCACCGCATAATAAAATAATAAAAGCCCAATGAATGTATTTCCTTTTTATTTCCGTAGGAAGGTAATTAATGAAGTTAATAAGCTTTTTAATTATTTTCTTACTTTTATTTCGTTTCCGCTTGCGCCACTTAATTTGTCAAGATTAGAATTAATTAGTAAGTTGCGATTCTAGCCCTAAACCCCTGGGGTTGGGTCATGACAAAGGTGGTATCAGAGCAATGGTTAGAAATAATAAATAAATAATAAACTAAAGAAATAAATCTTTTACCTGCCATGTTAGTCCTTGTATGAATCTCATGTTTGTACTATGGCTAATTCTAGTGATGTAGGAATGTCCAAGTTGAATCTTAATGAGGCATTTTGGGAGGAGCTCGGGGCTATAAATTTGGAGGACATCTTGGCAGAGCACCACGCCCCCGCCTCACCAGAAGGATGGGAAGACTCAGAAGACATAGTTAGGCGACTACATCTAGGCCTTGCCCAATTGATAGGTCGGCCAATATATGTACATGCCGACATAATGATGTAGCATACTTATCGTGGAGGCAGAGCCGTGCCTACACGCGCAGATGATATCTCAGACCCACCCACGTACTCGGCCTTGCCCCAGGATATGACGCCCTCACTATATAATTGGCCCTTTGCCCCTAGATTTTGCTGAAAGAAGGGAAAATGTTTACCCCAAAGACTACATATTCACCAATGTCCCTAACCCTCTGGGAATTATTAATATTCAGAATATTGATTTTAACAATGACTTATCATACATCGAGATACTTGGATAGATCGTTAATTGAGCATTTTGGGGATACCTACAGTCTGTCCCCATTTATACAGTCCAGGTAACGTGGGTTTGTTTTGGTGTCTTACAGTTAGGATGGGAGATTGAGTTTTTTATGCAACACTACTTCCCGTGGTTGTTTGACCCACCAATTTAGATTTTGTAGAAGAAAATTCTTTTGTAAGCTAACCATGATGAGTTCTGATCCCTATTTTGTTTTTGTACCACAGGAATAAGACACTAACATAATTTTTGATTTTTGGGACAAGGATGTAATATTATATTTGCAAAAATAGTAAAGTTAGTATTTTGTATATATGTCACGTTATGAATGTAATGCCCCGTTTATTACTTTGTAGAAGCGAGTCATTAGTCAGTGGCATTAAGTCGATAGAAAGAATCATGGAAAGAGCGGTTACCAGCTTTTTGCAAGCCTTGCAGACCAACATAAACAATGGGATACCAAAACGACGAGCAGAGCCGGTTACCATAAAATAGTTCCAGGATCTGAAACCCACCACATTTACCGGCAGTCCAGACCCAAGGGTAACAGATGCTTGGGTTAAAGACATGGAAAGGATTTTTCGTACCTTACCCTCCACCGAAAGACAGAAGGTAACTTTTGCCACTTTCACTTTCAAAGATACTATGCAAGAATGGTGGCTTCTCACCCTAGAGAAAGAAGAAATCATGACTTGGGCAAGATTCTTAAAAGTATTTTATGAAAAATACTTCCTAGATTCGCTGTGGGAACAAAAGGCGTCGGAATTCATACATCTAAAGCAAGGGACCATGACGGTGGCCGAATACGAGAGCAAGTTCACACAACTCGCTCGATTTGCGACATATGTCATCCCCACCTAAGCTAGAAAAGCAAGGAAATTCGAAGTAAGATTGGATACTGAAATCAAAGATATGCTTGAGGTTTTGAAACTATCAACCTATGCAGAAGTGGTAGACCGAGCGTACATTGCAAAAAAATGGATTAAAGCCTCGCGCTCCGAGGAACCAAGCCAAAAGAAGCAATTTTGGGAAAGAGACAACAGAAGATCCGGTGTTACGCCTCCTAAGAGGGTAAATACGGGCAGAACTGGTTCAGGCAATCAAGGTCCTGCTAACTCCAAAGGTGGCACTACTCTAACTTGTCCTACTTGTGGAAAGGCTCATTGGAGACAATGTCGTCAAGACACGGGGAGCATGCCTTAAATGCAGTCAAGTTGGCCACCTGCTGAGGGATTGTCCAAAGCTTACCAATCCTACAGCCGACCCCTCTGGACCAGTCAAAAAACCCGCAGGACTTGGAGGATGGAGGAAGGACCAAAAATGCCAAGGAAGGGCTTTTGCCTTGGCGCCTGGAAAAATGGAAGTTACCGACAACGTTGTGTTTGGTACATTTTCTATCTGTGGTCATTTAGCTCATGCTTTCATTGACTTGGGTTCAACTCATTCTTTTGTTGTGCCACACTTTACTACCAAGTTAACATCAACACCCGAACCCTTAGGATATACATTGTCTGTGTCTTTTCTTTCTGGTAATTCTGCCCTTAGTACTGATGTGTACAAATCATGTACTATATCCTTAAAAGGCAAAACCTTATACGTAGACTTGATTCCCTTCTACATTGGGAACTTTCATGTAATCTTAGGGATGGATTAGTTGGTTGCCAACCACGCCTCTATCGATTGTGAAGCCAAAAAAGTCTCCCTCTGGCTACCAAACCAACTCGAGCTTGTCTTTGATGGAACCAAAATTTCCACCCCTTCCTGTCTTATATCCTCCATGACAGCCCAATGACTTTTAAGAAAGGGTTGTTGTAGTTATATCTGTTATGTGATCGATACACAAAAAAGCCCCCACTGTTGATGCAATCTCAGTGGTTAGAGAATTCCCAGATGTCTTTCCCGAAGACCTACCTGGTTACCTAGTTGACTGGGAAATCAAATTCACCATTGAAACTCAACCGGGTACACAACCAATATCAAAAGCTCCTTACTGCATGTCAATGAAAAAATTGAAATAACTGAAGACTTAACTCTAAGAACTACTAGACAAAGGTTTCATTCGACCTAGTACCTCACCCCGGGGAGCTCCAGTACTATTCGTAAAGAAAAAGGATGGCACGATGAGATTATGCATTGATTACTGGAAGCTGAACAAAGTCACCATCAAGAATCGGTACCCTCTGCCACGAATCAGTGACTTGTTCGATCAACTGCAAGGCGCCCAAATATTCTCGAAAATCAACTTACGTTCTGGCTACCATCAACTAAAAGTCAAAATGGAAAGCATCGAAAAGACTACCTTCAGAACTCGTTACGGGAACTACGAGTTTCTCGTTATGCTATTTGGCGTCACAAATGCTCCAGCAGCCTTCATGGACCTCATGAATCGGGTGTTCAAACCCTATCTTGACGAGTTCAACATTGTCTTCATTGACGACATTCTTATATACTCCAAATCACCAAAAGATCATGAACACCACTTGCGAAGAGTTCTACAGACACTACGTGATCACAAACTTTATGCGAAATTGAAGAAATGTGAATTCTAGATCACTAGTGTACACTTCCTCGGTCACGTCATTAACAAGGATGGCATTTCAATCGACCCTCAAAAAGTTGCAGCAATCGTGGATTAGCCACGACCTACTAATGTGTCAAAAATTCAAAGTTTTTTGGGTCTAGCTGGCTATTACTGACGCTTCATGCAAGATTTCTCAAAGATAGTATCACCCTTAACTCAGCTAACTCAGAAGAACGTACCCTTTGAATGGACAGACAAACAAGAATGTTGCTTTCAAGAGTTAAAAGCAGACTTGTGTCAACTCCCGTACTAGCACTCATCGCGAGAACTGATAGGTTCATAATTTATAGTGATGCCTCATATAATGGTTTAGGTTGCATTCTTATGCAAAATGGAAAAGTAATTGCTTATGCTTTACGCCAACTAAAGACTCACGAGAGAAACTACCCAACCCATGATCTAGAATTGGTTGCAGTGATTTTTGCCCTCAAGATCTGGCATCATTATCTCTACGGTGCAACTTGCGAGATTTACACTGACCACAAGAGTCTTAAATATCAGTTTATACAGAAGGAACTGAATATGAGGCAATGACGGTAGCTAGAATTTATGAAAGACTTATGATGTAGAGATCCATCACCATCCAAGTAAAGCTAACGTCGTGGCAAACGCACTAAGCTGAAAGACGAGCAGAAGTTTGGCGTGCACTCAAGTTTCCCGCCAGATCAATGGTTTTCTCACCAATATGACCATGGAACCCACTTTGATTGAAGAAATTAAAGCATGCCAATGTGAAGATAAACTTTTAAAGCAAAAGTACGAGGAGCAAAGAAGTACACCCGATCCTGACTTCACTAAGCAATGGGATGCTAAAATTTTGAAATCGAATTTGCATACCCGACCTTCCAGAACTCAAGAAGAAGATATTGTAGAAGCTCATAGCTCGAGGTTTGCAATCCACCCTGG
The DNA here is from genome assembly GCA_036172215.1 of Camellia granthamiana. Taxonomy (NCBI): domain Eukaryota; kingdom Viridiplantae; phylum Streptophyta; class Magnoliopsida; order Ericales; family Theaceae; genus Camellia; species Camellia granthamiana. Next base: position 39,256 of record JAXFYN010000794.1, on the reverse strand, counting down.
CAACACAAAGATGTACCATGATCTGAAGGAACATTACTGGTGGATAGGAATGAAAAGAGACATAGCAAGCCATATCTCCAAATGCCTGCATTGTCAGTGTGTTAAAAAAGAACATTAGAGACCTGCAGGAATGTTGCAACCACTCCCTATTCCTGAATGGAAATGGGAGCACATTATTATGAACTTCGTGGTCGGGCTACCACAGTCAGTTTCGAAGAACGATGCAATATAGGTTATAGTAGACCGATTGACAAAATCGACGCATTTTCTGCCAATCAAAATCGCGTACACCCTTAATAAGTTCGCCACATCAAGGAAATCATTCGTTCGCAAGGCACCCTAGTTTTAATCGTGTCTAACTGAGACCCCCCACTTCGTGTCTCACTTCTGGAACAAATTGAAAGAGGCTTTGGGGACTACACTGAAGTTTAGCACTGCTTATCACCCACAAACTGATAGGAAATCTGGAAGAACAATCCAGACTTTGGAAGACATGTTACGTGTATGCATGTTGGACCTCAAAGGTAACGGGGATGAGCACCTACCTTTGGTGGAATTCGCCTATAACAATAGCTACCAAGCAAGCATTGGAATGGCACCGTACAAAGCACTGTACGGAAAGAGATGTCGATCACCTCTATGTTGGACAGAAGTCGGAGACAGGAAACTAATAGGTCCCGAGATCGTGCAAATAACAAGTGATAAAATTCAACTTATCCAACAACAAAGTCGCACTACCCAAAGCCACTAGAAAAGCTATGCAGATAAACGAAGACATGACTTAGAATTTCAAATAAAAGATCACGTGTTCCTAAAGATCTCACCAACAAGAGGGGTTATCCGATTTGGGAAGCGAGGAAAGTTAAACCCACGTTACATCGGGCCATTCGAAATGCTAGAAAGAATTGGTCCTGTGGCATATCGCCTTGCACTGCCACCTGAACTGTCCAATGTCCACAATGTGTTTCACGTTTCAATGTTGCGACAGTATCTTCAAGATCCATAGCATGTTGTGGATTATGAGGACCTGAAAGTTCAAGAAGATCTCTCTTATGAAGAACAACCAGTACAGATTCTAGATCGTCGTAATTATGTTCTCCAAAACAAGACCCTACCTCTGGTAAAAGTCTTATGGCGAAATCATCGTGTTAAAGAAGCTACACGGGAAATGGAGAATCAAATGCGGGCCCGATATCCACACCTTTTCGAAAACTAAGGTATGACAAGTTTGAGGACAAACTTCTATTTAGGATGGGAGAAATGTGACACCCCAAATGTTTAATTAATTTTAACACTAAGTTAATATCACCATATATATATATGACAATATGTAGCCATTGAGGAAGGAAATGTAAATATGATTTTATAGGGTCAAAAAAAAAAAAAAAAAAAAAGTGGTTCATGTCATGGATAAGCCTTGGAAGCTTAGATAAGGCTAAGGCTTATCCAAAACATATCCAAAGCAATAATGAAAAAGGAGCAACGTGGAAACAAATTGGCCTAGGGACCTTGCGTGGTAAGAAAGTTTGGAGCCTATAAATAGGAACTTCGTAGGAAATAAAGAAGAAGCAACGAAAATAGGAAAGAAACAACGGGCAACGGCGATAGAAGGGCTCGGAAAATTAAAAAGAGAGCGGGGAAACAATAAAAGAGTTATATTATACCTTGAGTCACCATAATATATTTTACGTATATTTTGAGTTATCATGATTCATTTTACGCAATTTGTATTTTATAACATATATTAATATTTTGATTACATTAATTATTTTCAGAACTCTATTTGCTTAAATTGAAACCCATGGATATATTTGTTTAAATTTTAATAATTATTTGACAATGATTTTGTACACAATTATTTTCTGTAAGTACCACCACGAGAGTCTCATGCCTTGGGGGACTTAAATAAACCATTGGCTTCTGATTGGTCATCTTGTGGCTATTTGTTTATCATGAATCCATTGACCTCTGTTCTGACTGTCACTCCAGTGACCTCTGTTCTGTTCTGTTCTGTACCGTGGTTATAGTTATTTATTTACATAATTTCTGTATTTCAATTTCTGCGACTTAAATAATTTGTTTATTCAAATTAAGTTATGTTAATGTTTTAACTTAAATAACTATCCATGGTTATTTTGTGTCCCTTATACTCTTGGCATAATGGTTCTCACTCTGCTATGTGCTTATAGTTGTTACCCCTTTCAGGTGATGAGATGTAGAGAAGAACTGTAACCTCGTATAGTGGGACCCACACAGATTTGGATGCCGACCTGTTACATTTTGTTTTTTTTTTCTCTAACTTTTTGTCGCCGCATAATAAAATAATAAAACCCAGTGGATGTATCTCCGATGTATTTCCTTTTTATTTCCATAGGAGGGTAATTAATGAAGTTAATAATCTATTTAATTAGTTTCTTACTTTTATTTCGTTTCGGCTTGCGCCACTTAATTTGTTAAGATTAGAATTAATTAGTAAGTTGCGACTCTAGCCCTATGCCCCTGGGGTTGGGTCGTGACAATAGACACACATAACTTAGATGTACCTAAAAAGTAAAATATTTGTGAAAAAATATTTTAAAAATTCAATAAATACACAAAAATACAAAAATATATTGAATTTTTATTTTTTTGTATTTGATGAATTTTTAAATATGTTTTCATAGATATTATTCTTTTTAAGTGTATTTAGGTTAAGTGCGTTTAAAAGATAAAAAAATTCTTAAGATATTAAAAATTTTGACTAAAAATATAAAAAATAAAAAATTTAATTTTCTAAAACGTAGGTTCAATTTTTTGAAACTAAACAAGGTGAGAAACAACTTCAATCCTTGAAACGAATATGAGAGCAATTAAATTTAACAAAACACTCAATCCACATGCCTGCTTGAATGCTATTCCACAATGAGCCCAATAGCCTAGAGATTTCGCACCACCACCATTTATAGCTTTAACTACCACCATCACCATCAAAGAATTACCCTATTCAGCTACAATACAAGACAAATAAATACAGACCCTTTAGCAAAGGACACTACTTTTCGAGTTCAGATCCTCTCCAGCCCCTCCCTCTAGTGCTCCCTCCAATCAATGGCTAGGATTTGGCCACGTTAACCCTAACAAAATCTACAGCTCAGATTAGCTAAAAAAAAAATTGAATTTCATTCAGCACAGCAAAACAGAGTTTTCCTCCATCATCTTCCCATTCACTTTTTCCCTTCCTCTTGAGTTCTGGTGAAGTGAGGCCTTCATCTCGTGACATCGATGACGGCGAACATCGACGATGGCGAACATCAATAGCTCATTCTCTGTCTCTCACTCTCTCCCTCTGTCTGTCTCCTTCTCCCATGGCACATCATCCTTACTCTGAAGATTTCAGTTGCAAGCTAGAGCCCTGATCTGCACTTTATCAAACTTAAGGTCATATGTTTTTTCAGTGATTTTTTTGTCAAGATTTGCACTGATCTGCACTGCTCAATTTGGTATTTATATCAATGATGTGTGTTTCATATACAGTGGAAAGGATGATTGATAATCTTTCATTTTAACTGTTTAATAGGCCAAAAAAAAAAAAAAAACCGCAAGAAAAGAGAGAAGAGAGTGAAACCAGCCAAACTAGAAACCATGAAATTTTCAAGAACTTCTTTCCAACTTCTTCCTTTCCTTTTTGTGTTTCCTTTTTCTCACACCACTTTAACCATTCATCTTCTTAGTCTGAAATGGTTTTTTTATTCATTAAATTATATATATATATATAATTTAATGAATAAAAAAACCCCACATTCGTCATCCTCACATGACCGGGCAAGTGGGCACCTCAAACACATTCCAAAACATTTACATTTCTCATCCAATGTCAATAATTTCAAGAATTTTCCAAGTTTTTACTTATTAACATCCACTTCATCATAATCATGAACAAACCACTAGGGTTCACATAAGAATTTGGGGCTTTTCCTTCCAATTGTTTCTTTCCCTTGGTTCAAGTATATTCACACATTATTTCATAGTTAATTTCATAATCCATCATCAATTTCAAGAAACACTTCCTTGCATACAACCCATGGATATATATATATATACTTCATTCATCTCAATAATCCCATAAATCTTAATATTCATACCTATTTAAACCAAAATGTGGATATACAAGGGTAAAGATATTCCTACCTCAAAGTTGTGTAACGGAAGATGAAGGTCCACCCGATGAGCTTTCAAGATACCACGTTTTAGTCAGTTCAAAGCGTAGCTCTTGGAGAGGAGAACGACTTTAACGATGGAACTAAGATGGATTCTTACTAAATATAGATGAAATCTAGTGTTTTAGTACTAGGGTTTTTGAAAAGGGGGAAAAGAGAGAGAGAGAGAGAGAGAGAGAAAATATGAAAAAGTTCATCAAAAGTGTGTTTAGATCGCGATTTAAATCTGCTATACTGACATGACCGCTTGAGCGAAACTTCCATCGTTCGAGCGAAGAACCAAAATGCAAAGGGACCGCTTGAGCGAACTTTTCACCGCTTAAGCGGTAAACGCAAGGTCTCACAAGTTTTTGCACAGCTACAATGAAAAAATATTGGAAGCTCACATTTTACGCTTGAGCGACAATTCCTTCGCTCAAGCGGTCTCGCCTATAAACCTGCGAGATATTGGGAGCAATAATTCTCCGCTCGAGCGACCAAATGACCGCTCAAACGGTCTCCCAAAGTCAGTTGTTACACCGGAGCTCTGGTTAGCGGCTAAAATCTTCGGAGTCAGGATGATGTGCTAAAGGAGTAGGAGACAGACAGAGGAAGAAAGAGAAAGACCGAGAAGGAGCCGTCGATGTTCGCCATCATCGATGTTTGCCGCCGTCGATGTCAAAAGATAAAGTTGTCGCTTCACCAAAACTTAAGAGGGAAAAAGTGAATGGGAAGATATGGAAGGGAAACTCTATTTTGCTGTGCTGAATGAAATTCAAAATTTTTGTCTTTAGCTAATCTGAACCGTAGATTTTGTTAGGGGTGATGTGGCCAAATCGTGGCCGTTGACCGGAGAAAGGGCTAGATAGAAGGGCTGGAGAGGATTTGAACTCATACTTTTCATCCCCTCAGCATTAAGCCATTTTGCAAATTAATAGCTTCATCAAAATATATCTTGAAAACAACCACTAACAGTGGAAAAACTATGTAGGGCCCCGCCTCCCTTCAATTTTTTTTATAATTTATTATTAATTTTATATTTACAAGTATTTATGAAATGTATAATAAAATAATTTTTTAATTTTATAAAAATTACTTTATTTATTTTCTATTTTATTAGTATTTCATAATGTATGATGAAATTATCTATAATTATTTTACATTTTAAACAATAGCATCAATTTTATTGAATTTAAGAGTTACATGTCACTTTTTTTTTTTTTTTTTTTTTTAAATTTGTAAACCAAATGGTGTGTATACTTTTTTGAGTAATAATGCAAGAGAACTTACAATTTCACCTTTAAATTATAAGCAATCGGTTAATAAATTCAAATTATAATTTTGTAAAATGAGAGGATCAGGCGCTCAATTAGTTTGTCCAAAATGACAAGTTCAATTAAAATGTCACGACCCAAACCAACCCCTATAGATTTAGCATCGTAACCAGCCAGTAATCCGTGATTATCGAAGGCCTGTTTAACAATAATGACAATAATACAATGAAAAGGGACTAACGGAAGCCGAACAATAATTACAACAACGTTCAATGAGTTGTGAGGACCTAAATGAACAAACAACCTCAAGATACATATGTACCAATACACACATAAGTTCATGTCCATCTCCAAGCGTATACATACAACCACTTAAGTCCAAAACACATCTAAGTACAAACTAAAGAACATGTTAGGGAATTAAATCCCAAAGCCAAAACAAATTATAAAACATCCTTAGGACTCCAAATAATAGTCCAAAAAGGGTAGATTTAGATCACCCAAAAAGCCTTGATACATTACGGTTCGGAACCTCGTAGTGAGGCATAATTGGTTGGCTTGCCAAAACAAGGGTTCCAGTCAATGCCGCTAAGTCCGGTCTGGTGCTTGATTACCTACATACATATAGAAACAGTGAGCTATGCCCAGTGAATAACAAATGTGTAAAAGGGTTAAGAATGAATGTCCTTTCAGTAGTTAAAACAGTCAATTGCATCAGTAGATCATTCATTAAATCAATGTCTCATATTTCATGTCATATCAGTCATTTAGAAATCATAGCATTCATACGTGGTACATTCAATAGCAGAACAGTACAGTAGGTCTTAAAAGATCAAACAGTCAATTAATGGCCATCAAAACAGTAAACAGTGGTTCCAACATTGGAACTAACAGAGATCTCTATAACAGTAGCAGTAACAGTAACAATAACAGTAGCAGTAACAGTCAGTTGCTATGGATGCCACGAATACAGTTCATAAAATAGGACAAACATTCATTCAGTAAACAATATCATTTTAGAAAGCAGTACAGTTAATCATTCAGAAAATAATTATAATTTAACATAGCTTTACAACATTGTTACTCACAATGGGCTCCTCAAAATACGCACTAAAGTTTTACTACGATGCGACATCCGACCTGACCAAATAAATTCAAGCATAACTCCATTATAATCAAGTCATTCTGTTATGCAATCATTCCTATTCAGTTCAGTACTTATATCTATTCAATTTGTTTGTGTCTTACTCGGTTACTTTCTTCCGTGCGTATGATATAACCATGAATGCAAATGCACATAAAAACATGTTAAAGTCATGCAAACGGAGGCTCGGAAGGTGAAAAAGTGGAGCGAAAAATGAAACCGGGACTGCCCTGTTGGCCGCACATGCCATGGTCCTAGCAGCACATGTGGTGGTCTGGCTGCTCATGCAATGGCCTTGGCCACACGAGCGGTGGTCAAGCGGTGTGCACCATTAGGCTAACGAAGGTTGACCGCTCAAGCGGTCTGGGTTGATTCCATGCCGAAAATCTGCTATGTTTTTGGGTCCTTTACTTTCCAAAATCTAACTTCATTTTGCACAATTTAAGCCCCTTTCACAACCACTAAGAATTCACATTTTCTAACCTTAAACAAAAAATCATGAGCTTAAAACAACCACAAATGGCCAAGAAGAAATCAAACCCTCTTTTTGGTGTGTAAAAGTATTAAACATGTAAGTGTGAGCTCTAAAACTCAAACCTCCATGGAATTTCCTGTCAATTGGAGAACCATGCAAGAACTTAAATGGATGAAACCAAATGTCCATGAATTATGCCATGCATGTAACTATATGAAGTTTATTTAGTCAATTCTTCCATACCAAGACATGTATGTATTAAACTGTTAACAACATGAGCAAACCTCCTAATTAGACATTAATTCATCCTATTTAAGCTTTAACCTTTGAAGATGATGAATGTGCAAGTCTCAATTTCAAGAAAGTAAAAGAGAAAATGCTTACCTTACTTGTTGATTTGAGAGAATTCAAGACACTCCTCTATCTTCTTCCTAAGTTCTTCTCCTCATCATTTCTTTCTTCTCTTCTTACTCTCTGAACTCTCAAAAGCACAATCTCTCCCCCTTTCTACGTGTAATGCTCACCAAGGCCACCAACTCTCTCTTAGATTCTTTTTGTTTATATGGAACTTAGGCTTATTATATTGCTAATTATACATATATTAGGCTTGAATTAATTTGGCTAATAAATTGATTAAAATCAAACTCATTTAAATTAAATTAATCTCTAACATTTATGACTTAAATCAAACTAGTTTTAATTTTCCTAAAGTGAATTGGGCTTTAATTTCATATCCTGTTATTTAATTCTAACTTGCTAACATTAGCGATTCGGACAGGTTTAATCCATAACTCCACCTATCTGTTTACAATGACGATACCATATACATATATCACACATGGCACATACTTTACAATTAGCACATAATTACACAATTAACACTAAGCACACAATTATTATAATTAATTTATTTAATTAAGGAGGCGGTTGTGACATTCTTTCCCCCGTAGGACGTTTGGTCCTCCAAACTTAATTATCTTCCTCTGGAAGAATATAGGATCAAGTGGAAATAGGTCCGGGTATCTTTTCTTCATATCATCCTCCCTTTCCCAAGTTGCATAAATTCCGCCGTGATTTTGCCAATCTACCTTTACTAAAGGAATTTTTTTGTTTCTCAACTTCTTGATTCGCCAATTTACAATCTGAATGGGCCTTTCTTCATAAGTATAGTCATCATTCAACACCACATGGGTAGGCTCAATAACATGAAAAGGATCCTAAAGATAATTCTGCAACATTGAAACATGAAAGACATTATGCATATGTTCCATTTCGGGAGGAAGTGCTACCTGATATGCCACTGGATTAATCTTTTCAATGATTTCATACGGCCTAACATATCTCGGTGCTAACTTGCCCTTGGTTCTAAAGTGAGTCTGCCATTTCATTGGTGTCACTTTAATGAAAACATAATCACCCACTTCATATTCCCTGTCTAGCCTTCAGACATCCGCATAAATTTTCTATCGGCTTTGTGTGGTTTTCAATCTTTGTTGAATTAATTTCACATTTTCTATTGTTTCATGTACAATCTCAAGCCCAAGTAAAGGCCCATCTCCAACTTCTGCGCAACAAATAGGAGACTGACATTTTCTACCATATAAAGCCTCGAAATGTGCCATACCAATGCTTGAATGAAAACTATTGTTGTAGGTAAATTCGGCTAAAGGCCAGTGAGTTTCCCAATTCCCTTGAAAATCAAGCACACACATACGCAACATGTCCTCCAGAGTTTGAATTATTCTTTCTGACTGGCCATAAGTCTGTGGATGGCATGCACTGCTCAATCTCAATTCAGTACCCAATGCCGTTTACAAGCTTTGCCAAAATCTTGATGTGAACTTCGAGTCCCTATCAGAAACAATGGACACAAGCACTCCATGTGTGATAACCCTACCCCGTATTATGCTAATTGATTCTTATTACGAATGTGATTATGCGTTTGATATGATTTTGAGCGCCATTTATATGAATATATGTGGTTTTGAATTTCTCTCTGTTCACTGTAAGAAAATATGTTTGATTATGTGCTTTAGAATTTAAATTGAAGGCCTTATCGGCCACAAAACCCGAAATTGATTACGCCATTATGATTAGCGTAATTTAGAGCCTATGATGAAATTTAATTAAAAATTAATTCGGATCAGATTAAATAGATTAAATTGATGAAATAGTGCTCAATTAATTAGTATTAAAATAATGTGATTAGAGAAGCTTATATAAAGGGCCAATTACACTCTCATTTTGTTGTTTGGAGCTCAACATCTAAAAATTATACTCTAGAGAGAGAGAGGGGCCGAAGTTAGAGAGAGAGGGAGCTCAAGATAGAAATTTGACTAAGGGATTTAGTGATCTTGAAGCTACACTCAGGAATTAAGCATAAATTTGGAAGATTAAAGCTCCTAGGTGAGTAATCAACCCTTAACTCATGAGTTTGAGTTGTGATTTTGTGAATTGAAGATTAAATGGTGAGTTAGATCATGAATTGAGTTGATTAAGTTGAGATTGAAGTCCATGTGTGCATGCATGTAGAGAATTCCTATGAAATTACATAATCTAGTATGTAATATGTGAACTATGAAAGATTGAGCATTGAAGCATACATGCAAGAATGGTTTTGTTGAGTTTCATGGTTATAAGCATCATTGGTGCTATTTGAAATGGAATTGGGGTCAAAAACTAACATGCATGTTGAAATTGATAGAGATATGAATTTGGTATGAAGTTTGAATGCATGGATTTTGATCAGACAAAAGAAATGAGGATTATTTGTGAATAAGATGATGATTTTGAACAATTTGGTGTCATACTCTTATATTCTCATGTAATGTAATGTGTTTCCCTATTTTTGGTGCCTTCATTTGAGCTTTAAAGCCTTTGAATGTTAAATTTGAGCTTCAAGAACAGTTCTGGAAAACCCAGAATTTGGCATGTCCGCTCGAGCGGGGAAAGCGCCGCTCGAGCATGAAATGCGAGCTCTCAGAAGTTTTACAGACATGGGTGTCCACTCGAGCAGGGAGATTCACGCTCGAGCAGGGAGCCATGTAGTGAGACTTTCAACTCGAGCGTCCGAGTTCACGCTCAAGCGTAAAAATGAGGCAACTAGTACTTTTGCAGACCATGAGGGTCCGCTCAAGCGGGGACCCCTGTTTCAGAAATTTCGTAAAGGTGTTCTGTGTTTCATTTTCCGTTGTTTTTCATTTCTAGGCACTCTTAGGCATGCATTGAGTATCATAAATGAATTAAAAGGATAAGAAAGAAGCCTAAGAGGGATGTATGAATTAAGAACAGATTGAATCGTTTGTGACCCATATGTGTTATGTAATGTGTAGGGTCGAGCTCAAGGGTGAATCCACCGGCAGAACACTGTGAGTAATATCTTAAAGATATCTGAAGTATGTTATTTGTCCAATTGCTTCCTTCTATATAAGTCTTATAAGTTCATTACATTGAATCGGGGACAAATATTTGTATGACACGAATGATAGTTTGACATATGAATGATTGGGCCAAAGGCCGTCTGATATGAATGATAGTCTGACACGAATGATAGTCGGACACGAATGATAGTTTGACATATGAATGATTGGGCCAAAGGCCGTCTGACACGAATGATAGTCAGACACGAATGATAGTTTGACATATGAATGATTGGGCCAAAGGCCGTCTGACATGAATGATAGTCTGACATGAATGATAGTCGGACACGAATGATAGTTTGACATATGAATGATTGGGGCAAAGGCCGTCTGACATGAATGATAGTTTGACATGAATGATAGTCAGACACGAATGATAGTCTGACAAATGAATGATTGGGCCAAAGGCCGTCTGACATGAATGATAGTTTGATCTGAACGATTGGGCCAAAGGCCGTCGGATACGAACGATTGGGCCAAAAGGCCGTTAGACATGAATGGATGAGCCAAAGGTCGTCGGGTATGAGTTGATTGGGCCCGAGGCCATTTGATATGTCTAGAACTTTAGTTGATTGATACATTAAATAGAAACATGAATTGGGCCCAAGGCCGTCTGATGTAACTATTTCAAAGATTGTTCATGTATCTTTCTTATTTGATATTATTCACTGGGCTTTCGCTCACGCTCATTCATGTGTATGCAAGTGAGCCAAGGGATGTCCAAACCCAGCCTCGGTGAAATCTGTGAGAAACAGTCAAGGTTTTGAAGAGTCAGCCCAGCGTCTCACGCACGAGACTTGTCTTCACTTCTTTTGTTCTTTTGTTATAGTTTTGTTATGTGGGCGAAAACATTGGATTACTTTTGTATATAAACTTTGGGTTTGACTAACTTAGACTTGAATGATTCTGTATGTACAGTTTATGTGTTAACTTCCCTTTGATGTGAGTTATTAACGAATACTTATATGAAATATTATGATGTGCATATAAGCATAGCTCTATGGACAAAGTTTTAAATTTGCTTCCGTTTGGCCCTTTTACTCTGATGAGCTATGTCTCATGCTGTTTGAGGCCATAGGTAATCTCTTGATTACTGGCCGGTTATGTTCTTAACCCATAGGGGTGGGTTCAAGTCGTGACAGAGTGGTATCAGAGCACGAGTTAATAACTCACACACTTGTCCAAATGTGCAATTAGCGTCTAGAAAAGATCTAGGATGCATTCATCTGATAAGTATGAATCTGAAAGCATCGAGAATACGCTTAAATGTTTTAATGTGAACGATTATGTGTTATAAGTTGTGATTTGCTTGTATTGCAAATTATTCGAATATGTGTGCTCTTTAGTATATGCATACCTGTGAATCTTTTGTATAAAGTATAATGCAAGTCTAATCAGATGGTGAGAACAAGAGGTGATGAGATAGAGGAGTCCTCTACTGCCAGAATGGATAGAATGGAAAGATTGATTTAGGAAATAGCAGAAACATTGAGGCAACAACAACAGTGGCAACAACAGTGGAAGCAACCACAACCTCCACCTCCGGCACCACCCGTGCCAGACTTACAGAATGATGGCCAGATAATAGCTCTCACCAAAGAGTTTAAGAAAATGAAACCGCCACAGTTTCATGGGGGATTAGATCCATTGAAAGCCGAAGCATGGGTTCTCGGCATTGAAAAGCTGTTTGAGGTGTTTCCTTATTCAGAGACACAGAAAGTACTTTTAGCCACCTTTATGCTAGAAGATGAAGCAAGAAGATGGTGGATGTTAATGCGTGAAAATCATAAAGATGTTAACTGGGCAAAATTCCTGGAAGTCTTCTATGATAAGTACTTCCCTCAGTGTGTCCGTGACAGGAAAGTACTTCCCTCAGTGTGTCCGTGACAGGAAAGTATCAGAGTTCATGGAACTTAAACAAGACAGCATGACAATAGCTGAGTATGAGGCCAAATTCACTGAGTTGGCCAGGTATGCACCACATATGATCGATATTGACTACAAGAAAGTGAGACGTTTTGAAGGTGGGCTTCGAAGTGACATTCTAGAAAGGGTAAATGTCCTGAAGCTGGAAACCTATATTGGGGTGCTGGACCGGGCCATAATGTCAGAAGCTAACATAGCTAGACAGACTAAACCAACGACAAACTGGAAAGGTAGTAAGAGACAAGGCTTCTTTTCAAAGAAGAAATTTTAAAGAAACAGAATACAGGCTCCTCGAGTACTTCTAATTCTTCCCGAGATACATCCCCAATGTGTAATATTTGTAGTAAAAGGCATCGTGGGGGTTTGTTACCGTGTGTCAGGAGCCTGTTTTAAATGTGGTAAACAAGGTCATATGGCCAGAGATTGTAATCAAAACAGTGGAAAGCTAGCTGCTAGCTCAACTGCATCAATCCCGAAGCCGGGAAATACTATGAGACCTACTACCACCGAGGATACCGTGAGGCAAGAGAGAGTTTTTGCGCTTATTCCAGCCGATACACGGAATGCTAACGTAGTTGTCTCAGGTACTATTTCTATATGTAATCAAGATGCTTTTGTGTTAATTGATTCTGGATCAACCCACTCTTTCGTAACATGTGCATTTGCATCTAGACTGAGTAGACCTCTAGAATTATTGCCATATCTGCTATGTGTATCTGCTCCATCTGGGGAATCTGTATTATGTGAATCTATATATCGTTTTTGTGACATGCGAACTGGGAATGCTATTCTGTATGTGGATTTGTTGCCCTTGAACTTTAGGCACTTTGATATAATTCTGGGCATGGATTGGTTGACTAAATATTGTGCCACCATTGATTGTGTGACAAAACGGGTTGTGTTTAGACCACCAGAACATGAAGAAATTGTATTTGTGGGTAACGGGGTAGTACCTTCCCCTTATTTAATATATGCGATGAAGGTATGTAAACTGATCAGGAAAGGGTGCCAGGGTTATTTGTGTTATGTGTTGTCTGAACAATCTGTGAATGTTGAATTGAACAGTATCCCTATTGTTAGAGAATTTCCAGATGTGTTTCGAAATGAATTACTAGGGGAATTGGTGGACAGGGAGATAGAGTTTACGATCGAAATTATGCCAGGCACCCAGCCTATTTCTAAAACTCCCTACAGAAGGGCTACTGCCGAAATGAAAGAACTGAAAGAACAGTTGCAAGACCTGCTTGACAAAGGGTTTATCCGACCTAGTACTTCATCGTGGGGTGCACCGGTGTTATTTGTGAAAAAGAAAGACAGAACCTTACGCTTGTGCATGGACTATCGAGAATTGAACAAGGTAACAATAAGGAATAAATACCCCCTACCTCGTATTGATGACCTGTTTGACCAGTTGCAGGGATCACAAGTGTTCTCCAAAATTGATTTGAGATCCGGGTACCACCAGTTGAAAGTAAAGGCAGCAGATGTTGAGAAAACCACATTCAGAACGAGGTATGGTCATTTTGAATTTCTTGTTATGCCATTTGGAGTGACTAATGCCTCGGCAGCGTTTATGGACTTAATGAACTGAATTTTTAAAACCTACCTTGACGAATTTGTTGTGGTTTTTATTGATAACATTTTGATATACTCTAAGAATAGACTTGAGCATGAACATCATTTGAGAACTGTCCTGCAAACACTTAGAGAAAAGAAATTATTTGCTAAACTAAAGAAGTGCGAGTTTTGGTTGGATGAAGTTATTTTCTTAGGGCATGTTATCAACAAAGAAGGGATTTTAGTGGATCCACAGAAAATAGAGGCAATTGTGAATTGGCCTACACCAAAAAATGTAACAGAGGTCCGCAGTTTCATGGGCTTAGCCGGGTATTACAGGAGGTTTGTGAAAGACTTTTCAAGGATAGTTGTACCTCTTACCCAATTGACACGCAAAGGGCAACCATTTGAATGGGATGACGAAAGAGAATCTGCCTTTCATGAACTGAAAACGAGACTGACCACTGCACCAGTATTGACATTGCCCACAGGTACGAAAAACTTTGTAATTTTCAGTGATGCATCTTATAAAGGTTTGGGTTGTGTACTAATGCAGAACGAAAGGGTAATTGCCTACGCCTCTCGACAGTTGAGACCACATGAGAAGAACTACCCAACACATGATTTAGAATTGGCCGCAGTTGTGTTTGCTCTGAAAATCTAGCAGCACTATTTGTATGGGGCAAAATGTGAAGTCTACACAGATCACAAGAGCCTGAAATACTTCTTTACACAGAAAGAGCTAAATATGCGGCAGAGGAGATGGCTTGAATTGATAAAAGATTATGATCTTGAAACCCAGTAACACCCCAGGAAAGCCAATATAGTTGCTGATGCCTTGAGCAGAAAATCAATGGGGAGTATGGCTTGTTTGCTTACTGAACAGAAAGAAATCTTGCAAGATTTTGAGAAGTCTGAAATTGAAATGGTATTGTGCGAATAGGGCAGATTGATAGCCGCTATTTCAGCCGAACGGCAATCATTGATGAGATTAAACAGAAACAAAAAGAGGATGAATTCCTCAAGAAAGTGATTGATGAATTTGAGATAAGTCCGAAAGCAGAGTTCAACATTGAAGGCGAAGTGTTGAGATTTCGAAACCGAATGTGTATCCCAGATATTCCGAAACTAAAGAAAAGGGTTTTAGATGAAGCCCATAAATCAGTGTTTGCTATGCATCCGGGTAACAATAAAATGTATCGGGATTTGAAACAAAGCTATTGGTGGCCTAAAATGAAGAAAAAAATTACATAATATATGTCCAAATGTCTTCAATGTCAGCAAGTTAAAGCTGAACATCAGAAACCGGGCGGTCTACTTCAACCTCTCCCTATTCCTGAATGGAAGTGGGAGCATGTGACTATGGATTTCGTTATTGGTCTACCTCGGACTCCTTGAGGTATGGATTCTATTTGGGTTGTAATTGATAGACTGACTAAATCTGCACATTTTCTACCTGTTAGAACTACATTTGATGCTTATAGACTAGCTACTATATATGTTGATGAGATTGTTCGTTTACACAGAGTTCCAGTATCTATTGTTTCAGATAGAGATCCAAAATTTGTGTCTAGATTGTGGAAAAGTTTGCAAAGGGCTATGGGGACAGAATTAAGGTTTAGTACCGCATTCCACTCACAGACAGACGGACAATCAGAACGGACAATACAGACTTTGGAAGATATGCTAAGGATGTGTGCCTTGGATTTTCAAGGGAGTTGGGAAAATTATTTGCCACTCGCAGAGTTTGCATACAATAACAGCTTCCACTCCAGCATCGGTATGGCACCATACGAGGCTTTGTATGGCAGAAAGTGTAGATCACCAATTTGTTGGGCAGAAGTTGGGAATAGAGCTCTTCTTGGGCCTGAAATTGTGCAAGACACTTCTGAGAAGATCAAAACTATTTAGCAAAGGCTCAAAACAGTTCAGAACCGACAAAAGAATTATGCAGATGTTCGAAGAAGACCTCTTGAGTATGAGGTTGGTGACCATGTATTTATCCGTGTGACTCCGATGAAAGGCCAAGTCAAGTTTGGAAAGAATGGTAAGTTGTCGCCCCGTTACATTAGGCCGTTTCAAATTCTGGAAAGGCTTGGTCCAGTTCCTTATTGAGTCGTTTGCCTTCGGGATTCGAACAAATCTATAATGTGTTTCATGATTCAATGTTGAGCGGTTATCTTTGGGATCTGTTTCATGTGATTGATTATCATCGGGTAGCTTTTAATGAAAATATGGAGTACGCCGAATGGCCGAAACGAATCATTGACCGGCAAGTGAAGCAATTGAGAAGCAAGTCCATCCCAATGGTGAAATTGGAATGGAAAGAACACTATGGGACGGATGCCACGTGGGAAAAAGAGGACGAAATGCGACTACACTATCCACATTTGTTTCCCGACGAAAGTAAAATAAGTTTGGAGGACCAAACTTCTAAAAAGGGGGAAGATTGTGATAACCCTGCTCCGTATTATGCTAATTGATTCTTATTACGAATGTGATTATGCGTTTGATATGATTTTGAGCGCCATTTATATGAATATATGTGGTTTTAAATTTCTATCTGTTCGCCGTAAGAAAATCTGTTTGATTATGTGCTTTAGAATTTAAATTGAGGGCCTTATCGGCCACAAAACCCAAAATTGATTAAGCCATTGTGATTAGCGTAATTTTTAGAGCCTACGATGAAATTTAATTAAAAATTAATTCGGATCAGATTAAATAGATTAAATTGATGAAATAGTGCTCAATTAATTAGTATTAAAATAATGTGATTAGAGAAGCTTATATAAAGGGCCAATTACACTCTCATTTTGTTGTTTGGAGCTCAACATCTAAAAATTATACTCTAGAGAGGGAGAGGGGCTGAAGTTAGAGAGAGAGGGAGCTCAAGATAGAAATTTGACTAAGGGATTTGGTGATCTTGAAGCTACACTCAAGAATTAAGCATAAATTTGGAAGATTAAAGCTCATAGGTGAGTAATCAACCCTTAACTCATGAGTTTGAGTTGTGATTTTGTGAATTGAAGATTAAATGGTGAGTTAGATCATGAATTGAGTTGATTAAGTTGAGATTGAAGTCCATGTGTGCATGCATGTAGAGAATTCCTATGAAATTACATAATCTAGCATGTAATATGTGAACTATGAAAGATTGAGCATTAAAGCATACATGCAAGAATGGTTTTGTTGAGTTTCATGGTTATAAGCATCATTGGTGCTATTTGAAATGGAATTGGGGTCAAAAACTAACATGCATGTTGAAATTGATAGAGATATAAATTTGGTATGAAGTTTGAATGCATGGATTTTGATCAGACAAAAGAAATGAGGATTATTTGTGAATAAGATGATGATTTTGAACAATTTGGTGTCATACTCTTATATTCTCATGTAATGTAATGTGTTTCCCTATTTTTGGTGCCTTCATTTGAGCTTTAAAGCCTTTGAATGTTAAATTTGAGCTTCAAGAACAGTTCTGGAAAACCCAGAATTTGGCATGTCCGCTCGAGCGGGGAAAGCGCCGCTCGAGCATGAAATGCGAGCTCTCAGAAGTTTTACAGACATGGGTGTCCGCTCGAGCAGGGAGATTCACGCTCGAGCAGGGAGCCATGTAGTGAGACTTTCAACTCGAGCGTCCGAGTTCACGCTCAAGCGTAAAAATGAGGCAACTAGTACTTTTGCAGACCATGAGGGTCCGCTCAAGCGGGGACCCCTGTTTCAGAAATTTCGTAAAGGTGTTCTGTGTTTCGTTTTCCGTTGTTTTTCATTTCTAGGCACTCTTAGGCATGCATTGAGTATCATAAATGAATTAAAAGGATAAGAAAGAAGCCTAAGAGGGATGTATGAATTAAGAACAGATTGAATCGTTTGTGACCCATATGTGTTATGTAATGTGTAGAGTCGAGCTCAAGGGTGAATCCACCGGCAGAACACTGTGAGTAATATCTTAAAGATATCTGAAGTATGTTATTTGTCCAATTGCTTACTTCTATATAAGTCTTATAAGTTCATTACATTGAATCGGGGACAAATATTTGTATGACACGAATGATAGTTTGACATATGAATGATTGGGCCAAAGGCCGTCTGATATGAATGATAGTCTGACACGAATGATAGTCGGACACGAATGATAGTTTGACATATGAATGATTGGGCCAAAGGCCGTCTGACACGAATGATAGTCAGACACGAATGATAGTTTGACATATGAATGATTGGGCCAAAGGCCGTCTGACATGAATGATAGTCTGACATGAATGATAGTCGGACACGAATGATAGTTTGACATATGAATGATTGGGGCAAAGGCCGTCTGACATGAATGATAGTTTGACATGAATGATAGTCAGACACGAATGATAGTCTGACAAATGAATGATTGGGCCAAAGGCCGTCTGACATGAATGATAGTTTGATCTGAACGATTGGGCCAAAGGCCGTCGGATACGAACGATTGGGCCAAAAGGCCGTTAGACATGAATGGATGGGCCAAAGGCTGTCAGGTATGAGTTGATTGGGCCCGAGGCCGTTTGATACGTCTAGAACTTTAGTCGATTGATACATTAAAAAGAACATGAATTGGGCCCAAGGCCGTCTGATGTAACTGTTTCAAAGATTGTTTATGTATCTTCCTTATTTGATATTATTCACTGGGATTTCGCTCACGCTCATTCATGTGTATGTAGGTGAGCCAAGGGATGTCCAAACCCAACCTCGGTGAAATCTGTGAGAAACAGTCAAGGTTTTGAAGAGTCAGCCCAACGTCTCACGCACGAGACTTGTCTTCGCCTCTTTTGCTCTTTTGTTATAGTTTTGTTATGTGGGCGAAAACATTGGATTACTTTTGTATATAAACTTTGGGTTTGACTGACTTAGACTTGAATGATCTTGTATGTACAGTTTATGTGTTAACTTCCCTTTGATGTGAGTTATTGTGCCTGTTTGGCAGAACTTTTTTTCAGCTTATTTCAGCTTTCAGCTTAATTTAAGTTATTTTGATGTGTTTGGTTTAGCTTATAGCTTATAGCTTATAGCTTTGTGGAAGTCAGAAATCAGCTTATTCTTTGAGTGGGGCAGGAGATGCTTTAAGAATAAGTTGGAAATCAGCTTAAGCTGAAAGTTATAAGCTATAAGCTGTTTAGGCATAAGCTATAAGCACTTTCCCACAGCTCTACCAAACAGGGCCATTAATGAATACTTATATGAAATGTTATGATGTGCATATAAGCACAGCTCTATGGACAAAGTTTTAAATTTGCTTCTGTTTGGCCCCTTTACTCTGATGAGCTATGTCTCATGCTGTTTGAGGCCGTAGGTAATCTCTTGATTACTGGCCGGTTATGTCCTTAACCCATAGGGGCGAGTTTGGGTCGTGACACCATGCAATCTAACAATCTCATTAACGTAAATTGTAGCCAACTTATCCGCATTATAAATTATCTTGACAGGAAAGAAATGAGCAGATTTAGTTAAACGGTCAACAATAACCCAAATTGAATCCATACCTCTATTGGAGCGAGGTAGTCCAACAATGAAATCCATAGTGATGTGCTCCCATTTCCACTCTGGTACTAGCAGTGGTTGGAGTAATCTCGCGGGTCGTTAATGCTCGGCTTTGACTTGTTGGCAATGTAAGCATTTTGACACAAACTCAGCAATTTCTTTCTTCATTCCCGGCCACCAAAAATTCAACTTCAAGTCTTGATACATTTTTGTATTCCCCGGATGGATAGAAAGTTTTGAATTATGGGCTTCTTGCAAAACTCGCTTTTCAATTCGGGATCATTTGGTATACACAATTTACCTTGAAATTTCAACACATCATTTTCAAAAAGGAAATTCAGCCTCGGCTTAGAATCCCGTTCATCAATAATCTTCTTCAAAAAATTCATCTTGTTGCTGCTTTTCTTTAATTTTCTCAATAATCGCCGGTTGAGCAGAAATAGCACCTAATGTCCCACCTTGTTCCCGCAAAACAATTTCAACTTCAAATTTCTCAAGGTCTTGTAGCAATTCCCTTTGCTTAGTAAGTAAACAAGCTAAGCTCCCAATTGACTTCATCGGCAACGGTGTTGGCTTTCCGCGAATGGTACAAAATTTGCAAGTCATAGTCTTTTATCAATTCCAACCATCTCTGTTGTCTCATATTCAATTCTTTCTGAGTAAAGAAATACTTTAAGCTCTTGTGATCCGTATACACTTTACATGTTGCCCCATACAAGTAGTGGCGCCAAATCTTCAATGCAAATATTACTGCGACAAGCTCCAAGTCATGAGTTGGATAATTCTTTTCATGTGGCCTCAGTTGTCGGGAAGCATATGCTATTACTTTTCCATTCTGTATCAATACACACCTCAAACCCTTATAAGAAGCATCACTCAAAATAGTAAATCCATCCGTACCTGAGGGTAAGGTGAGAATCGGTGCAGTCACAAGTTGAGTCTTCAATTCTTGAAAGGCTGATTCTCCCTGATCGGTCCAGTCAAACGGTACTCCTTTCTGTGTCAACTGAGTCAAAGGCAAAGCAATTTTGGAAAAGTCTTTCACAAATCTTCGATAGTATTCGGCCAAACCCAAGAAACTCTAGACTTCAGTAACATTGGTAGGTCTAGGCCAATTAACAACTGCCTCAATCTTTTGTGGGTCCACTGCAATGCCATCTTTATTGATTACATGCCCCAAAAACATAACACTATCAAGCCAAAATTCACACTTTGTCAGTTTTGCATATAATTTATGTTCTCTCAGGGTTTGTAAAACAATTCTCGAATGATGTTCATGTTCTCCTTTGCTTTTGGAATAAATCAAAATGTCATCTATAAAAACAACCACAAAGTCATTGAGGAATGGCTTGAAAATTCTGCTCATGAGATCCATAAATGCAGTAGGTGCATTAGTAACTCCGAAAGGCATAACAAGAAATTTATAATGTCCGTACATTGTTTGAAAGTAGTCTTTTCTATGTCTTCGACTTTGACTTTCAATTGGTGGTACCCCGATCTAAGATCAATCTTGGAAAATACTTGAACACCTTGCAATTGGTCGAATAAATCATCAATGCGAGGCAACGGATACTTGCTCTTCACTGTTACCCTATTCAGTTCACGGTAGTCAATGCAAAGCCTCAATGAACCATCCTTCTTTTTCACAAATAAGACTGGAGCGCCCCACGGTGATATACTAGGCCTGATAAACTTTTTGTCTGACAACTCCTGCAACTAGATTTTCTATTCTTTCCATTCAGTAGGTGTCATATGATACGGAGCTTTAGAAATTGGCTGTGTACCCGGTATTACCTCAATAGTGAACTCAATCTCCCTATCAATCAAATCCCCTGGCAAATCATCTGGAAAAACATCTAGGAATTCTCTGACTATAGGAACATTGTCCACATTAACTTTATTATTAGCAGGCACAATCAATACACAACATAGATACCCTTTACACCCCTTTTTAATCAATTTGCAGGCTTTCATAGATGAAATCAAGTATGGGGGAGGTACAACACCAACTCCGTTAAACGTAAATTCAGGCAATCCAGGTGGATGAAAAACAACTTGTTTTGTTACACAATCAATGAAGGCATGATATTTTGTTAACCAGTCCATTCTCAAAATTACATCAAAGTGGTCAAGATTCAGAGGCAACAAATCAACATATAAAATCACATCCCCAATAACAATCTCACATGCAAGATACACATAAGCACAAGTCATGGACCCCCCAGTAGGTGAAGACACAGCTAATAAATAATTCATGGGTTCCAGTGGTCTAGATAATTTTCTCGAAAAAGCATGCGAGACAAATGAATGCATAGACCTCGAGTCGATCAAAATATAAGCATTTTGAGCACAAACAGAGAGTATACCTGACACTACTGCCTTAGTGTTCTTCATGTCCCTTGTTACAAGTGCAAACACCTGGCCTTGCCTTAAAGTTTCTTTCCCAATAGCTTTAGAATTGGATTTTGGTGTAGCGGTTGATGCTGCAGCACTTACTACGGGTCTGCTAGTGCCTTGAGATGTGAGAGGAATATCTTTGACCATGTGGCCCACTTTGCCACACTTGTAACATGCCCCAAAAATTTTGTAACAAACCCCTTTATGTCTTTGCCACATTTTGGACAAGGTGGTATGGAATTGTTCCGTTGGCTAGAACTACTTGTCAACCCTATATTTTTCCTTTTATTCAATGAGTTGTACCGGCTCTTTTTGAAATTAAAACTTTGTCTCTTACCCCGCCATTCAGTCACCGGCGTCTTAGCCTATTTCAATGCTGTAATATTTGCCTCAACTATGATAACTCGGTCAAGGACATCCACATACTTGAGTAATTTCATAACATTAATCTGGTCAAGTATCTCCACATTAAGTCCACCCTCAAATTTTTTATCCTTTTTATAGTCGGTATTTACCATGTGTGGTGCACAGTGGGTGAGCTTGGTGAACTTAGCTTCATATTCTGCCACTGACATGGTACCCTACTTTAGTTACTCAAATTCGAATACTTTGCGGTCTTGGACGCACTAAGGGAAATATTTATCATAAAAAGCTTCTTTAAACTGAGCCCATGTCATAGTATTGTTTGTATCACGAATAAGCATCCACCACCGCCTGGCTTCTTCTTGTAAAGTAAAAGTAGCCAAAAACACTTTCTGCGCCTCTGAACACGGGAATACTTCAAACAGTTTTTCAATTTCTACGATCCATGCTTCAGCTTTCAGTGGCTCAAGACCTCCCTGGAATGTTGGTGGCTTTATTTTGTTAAACTTTTGTGTTAAAGCAATAACATCATCATTGGCATTTGGTTCTAGCTGCACTGGTGGCGGAGGAGGATATAGGGGCTATTGGTTCTATTGTTGTCTTAGAGCCTCAGTCAATAATTCAACCATTATTTCTAATCTTGCAATTCTTGCTTCGAATGATTCATTTTCATCTGTATTTCTTCAATTCTTCATTGCACTATACAAAACATGATAATAATAAACATAGGAAAGACGGTTTATTTATTCATGTTAGCACATATACACATAACATGTCCGCACACCCTTATTTATGTTCATGCAATGCCCTAATTTTGCTTCTAGGACATCTTATAGCTCATTTGGACACGTGTGTGCGGTTTAATGCGTGCTCTGATGCCACTCAATCACGACCCAAACCCACTCCTATAGGTTTAGCGTCATAACCGGCCAGTAATCCATGATTACTGAAGGCCTGTTTAACAATAATGACAATAATACAATGAAAAGGGGCTGGCGGAAGCCAAACAATAATTACCACAACGTCCAATGAGCTGTGAGGACCTGAATGAACAAACAACCTCAATATACATTTGTACCAATACACACATAAGTTCATGTCCAAGTCCAATCGTATACATACAACCACTTAGGTCCAAAACACATCTAAGTACAAAATAAAAAACATGTTAGGGAATTAAATCCCAAAGCCAAAACAAATTATAAAACATCCTTACGACTCTAAATAACAATCCAAAAAGGGTAGATTTAGATCACCCAAAAAGCCTTGACACATTATAGTTTGGAACCTCGTAGTGAGACACAATTGGTTGGCTTGACAAAACAGGGGTTCCGATCGATGCCGCTAAGTCTGGTCTGGTCCCTGATCACCTACATACATAGAGAAACAGTGAGCTATGCCCAGTGAATAACAAATGTGTAAAGGGGTTAAGAATGAATGTCCAGTTAATAGTCAATTGCATCAGTAGATCATTCATTAAATCAATGTCTCATATTTTATGCCATATCAGTCATTTAGAAATCATAGCAGTCATATGTGGTACATCCAATAGCAGAACAGTACAGTAGGTCTTAACAGTCTGAACAGTCAATTGATGGCCATCAAAACAGTAAACAGTAGTTCCAACATTGGAACTGGCAGAGATCTCTATAATAGTAGCAGTAACAGTAACAATAACAGTAGCAGTAACAGTCAGTTGTTATGGATGCCACGAGTACAGTTCATGAAATATGACAAACATTCATTCAGTAAACAATATCATTTCAGAAAGCAGTACAATTAATCATTCAGAAAATAATTATAATTTAACATAGCGTTACAACATTGTTACTCATAGTGGGCTCCTCAAAATACGCGCTAAAGTTGCACTACGATGCGACATCCGACCTAACCAAATAAATTCAAGCATAACTCCATTATAATCAAGTTATTCTGTTAATCATTCCTATTTAGTTCGGTACTTATATTTATTCAATTTGTTTGCGTCTTACTCAGTTACTTTCTTTTGTGCGTATGATACGACCATGAATGCAAATGCACATGAAAACACGTGAAAGTCATGCAAACAGAGGCCCAAAAGGTGAAAAAGTGGAGTGAAAAACGAAATCGGGACTGCACTGTTGGCCGCACGTGCAGTGGTCCTGGCCGCATGTGCGGTGGTCTTGGCCGCACGAGTGGTGGTCAAGCAGTGTGCACCCTTGGGCTAATGAAGGTTAGCTGCTCGAGCGGTCTGGGTTGATTCCATGCCGAAAATTTGCTATGTTTTCGTGTCCTTTACTTTCCAAAATCTAACTTCACTTTGCACAATTTAAGCCCCTTTCACAACCACTAAAAATTCACAATTTCTAACCTTAAACAAAAAATCATGAGTTTAAAACAACCTCAAATGGACAAGAAGAAATCAAACCCTCTCTTTGGTATGTAAAAGTATAAAACGTGTAAGTGTGAGCTCTAAAACTCAAACCTCCATGGAATTTCCTGTCAATTGGAGAACCATGCAAGAACTTAAATGGATGAAACCAAATGTCCATGAATTATGCCATGCATGTAACTATATGAAGTTTATTTGGTCAATTCTTCCATACCAAGACATGCATGTATTAAACTGTTAACAACATGAACAAACCTCCTAATTAGACATCAATTCATCCTATTTAAGCTTTAACCTTTGAAGATGATGAATGTGCAAATCTCAATTTCAAGAAAGTAGAGAGAAAATGCTTACCTTACTTGTTGATTTGAGAGAATTCAAAACACCCCTCTATCTTCTTCCTAAGTTCTTCTCCTCTTCCTTTCTTTCTTCTCTTCCTACTCTCTGAACTCTCAAAAGCACAATCTCTCCCTCTCTCCACGTGTAATGCTCACCAAGGCCACCAACTCTCTCTTAGGTTCCTTTTGTTTGTATGGAACTTAGGCTTATTATATTGCTAATTATACATAGATTAAAATCAAACTCATTTAAATTAAATTAATCTCTAACATTTTTGACTTAAATCAAACTAGTTTTAATTTTCCTAATGTGAATTAGGCTTTAATTTTATATCCTATTATTTAATTCTAACTTGTTAACATTAGCGATTCAGAATGGTTTAATCCATAACTCCACCTATCTGTTTACAATGACGTTACCATATACATACATCACACATAGCACATACTTCATAATTAGCACATAATCACACAATTATCGTAATTAATTTACTTAATTAAGGAGGCGATTGTCACAAAAATGACCAAAATATCCCTTATATATATATATATATATATAATATTGTATGTCCCAAAACCCTAACAGTCACTCTCCTCTCTCTCTCTCTCTCTCTTCTCTGCCTCTCTCCGTCACACACCACTGCCTCTCTCTCCTCCGTCGCTCTCTCTCTCTCTCTCTCTCTCTCTCTCTCTTTTCTCTATCGATCGTCAATCATTGTCGTCGCCACTTCTAGTTGAATCCATCACCGCCTTCACAAGATCTAAACCACATCTCTCCACCGCCCCATCGCCCTTGGGTCAAATTTGCGATGCAAAGACAGAGAGAGAACAAGAACGGTGATGACATCGGATCGATGGTAAAGCTTTGAAGAGAGAGAACCACGTGAGAGAACAACTCCATTCTTAGCTCACTTTACAAATATATATATATATATATATATGTGATCTGTGTGCTTTTTTGTTTTTGTTTTTGTTTTTGTTTTCATTTGTTCAAGAAACGTTGCTCCAAGTTTGAGCATGCAGAAGGCTGTAGTTGTAATTAAAGGTTTGACCTTTTGTTTAGATTTGCATTTCTATACATCAATATTAAAAAAAAAGTAATTGCGTTTGATTTTTTATGTTTCTCAAACTATTTGATCAGATCTGAACTTGTAGACTTGGTTGTGGTCTTATTTGTTGTGTTTCTTCACACACACACACAAAAAAAAAATGTATATGTATATATATATTTGTATGTATGTTTTTTCATATAATCAAACCAAATCAAGCCTTAAGTCCCATTAAATGGGGTCAGCCACATGAATCCTTATTCTCCACACGGCTCTATCAAAGGTCATTTCGTTAATCATATTTACTACACTAGCCAACGTCAATCTAGGTCTATCTCGTTCCTTAACACTTCCATCTACCGTCACTGCATCATATCTCTTCACTACTGCCTCTGTTGGTCTCCGTTGAATATGACCAAACCATCTCAATCTATTCTCTCTCAACTTATCTTCTATCGATGCTGCTCTTATCCATTCCCGAATATACTCATTCTTAATTCTGTCTTTTTTAGTCTTGCCACACATCCACCTTAGCATCTTCATCTCAGCAACACTCATCTTATCTACATGTTATTTCTTGGTTGCCCAACACTCCATCCTATATAACATCGCTAGTCCAATAGCCATTCTATAGAACTTTCCTTTTAGTCTAGTGGGTACTCGTTTATCGCACAGTACCCTAGATGCACTTCTCCACTTAAGCTACCCCACCTTAATTCTATGGACCACATCCGCATTAGTCTCCCCTGCCGTTGTGATAATTAACCCTAAATAACAAAAATGCTCACTCTTAAGTAATTCTTGGTTCTCAATCGTCACTTCTCCTCTGCTTTCATTGTTACTGTTACTAAATTTACACTTCATGTATTCTATTTTAGTTTTGCTTATCTGAAATCCTTTAGATTCAAGTGCTTCTCTTCAAATCTCCAACTTTGTATTAATTCTTTCTCTAGTCTCATCCACTAACAATATATCATCTGCAAAAAGCATACACTATGGCACATCATCCTGAATATTTCTCATCAAGTCATCCATAACTAAAGCAAAAAGATAAGGATTTAAGGTAGATACTTGGTATAACCCTACAATAATTGGAAATTCACTCGTCTCTCCAGCAGGCGATCTAATAATAGTCACCACCCCTTCATACATGTCCTTAATCACATCAATGTAACCTTTTGTCACTCCTTTCTTCTCTAACACCCACCATATTATATCCTGAGACACTTTATCGTATGCTTTCTCAAGATCGATAAACACCATATGAATATCTCTCTTCTTTTCTCTATACTTTTCTATTACTCTCCTCAAAAGATAGATCGCTTCCATTGTTAACCTACTAGGCATAAACCCAAATTGATTCTCTAACACCTCTGTTATATCTCATAATCAACATTCCATCACCTTTTCCCACACTTTTATTAGATGATAAATTAGCTTGCTTTCTCTATAGTTGTTGCAATTCTAGACATTTCATTTATTCTTATAGATTGGCACTAAAATACTCTTCATCTACTCATCTAGCATATTCCTAGGCAATAAAATCTTGCTAAACAACTTAGTCAACCAAGCAACCCCTTCTTACCTAAGAACTTCCAAACTTCAATAGGGATATCATCAGGTCTTAAAACCTTATTCGATTTCATCTTCGCAAGTGCAATCACCACTTCAAAGTTCCTAATCCTACGATAGAACCTGTAGTCTTGGTTTTCCTTATTACTAGTTATTTCCTCCCTTATTAACGTACCTTCATGATGCCATGATGATGAACAAATAAAACACAAATTTGAAGAGTAAAAAAAATTAAACACGTAAAATGATGATAAATCAAATAAATTTTCAATAATAGAGATAGATTTTCAATAATAGAGATAAATTCGTTGTTGTTGTAGAATTTGAATTTTATTTGTTTTTTGCTTTCTATTATGTTATTCTCTCTTTTTGGTCATAAAAAAAGTGAAGGAACAAAGGAGTTTGATCTGAAAGATTCAACAGATTGTGGCTTTGAATTTTTTTTTTCTTGTCATCGTCATCGTCGTCGTCACTGTTGTTGGTGTTGTTGCACATATGTGTAACAGTTTGAACAGATAAATTTCAACAAATGGATTTTTTGAAAAAGAATTTCAACAGATGGATTTAATGGCTTCTAGGGTTTGGATCTACTTGTTCTTGTTCGTTTTCTCTCTAATCAGTTCTTCATTTGTCTCTGAAAGTGACAACGAACAATCAATTCTTGTACAATTAAAAATTATATAGCTATAAAAATTTATATCGATAAAATTTGGATAGAAAAATTGTACAGATAAAAAATTGGATAGATAAAATTTGGATTTATAGAGAAAAAATTAAACAGATAGAAAATAATTTGATCAGATAGATGATAAAGTTGAACAGATAAAAACTAATTTGAATAGATAATCAAAAAAAATTGACAAATAAATTAAGGGGTAAAATTGGAAACAAAACGTCCTTCAAAGCAAGTAAAAGAACCTCTCACCAAACTATTTTACAAATAGTGGACATTTCATCAATAAAAAAAAAAAATACACTTAAACTAATACTTTAGACACCCTCTAAATTAGATTTATCACCAATTTTCTCGTAAATTATTTATCCACACTAGCATAGCTGGGTTGGGTCTTAATTGATTAATTTATAAACTAGCTTAAAATAGTAATTTAATCGATTGTAGATTGAGCTCTAATCAATAGTTTAAAACTAAAAAAATTGCAACCAAAAAAAAAAAAAACACTATTTGTTCGATTTATTTATTTATTTATTTTAAATACTTATTATGCAACATTTATATAAATAATTATATTCAATTAGTAATGTACTAAAATTAATTCTACATTTTTTTATATATATACATTGACCCCTCCTTAACAAAATTTCTGATTTCGTCCCTTACCTCTAGTAAGAGATTTCTATCTATCCACCAAAGATATTTTTGTTTCAAAATAACCAAAAATTGCTGTGAAACCACATGTGCCGTAAAATTTAGTGAAACAAATTGGTGGAGAAAATTTCATTTTTATCCCTATATTTTGCCTTGATCTTCAATTACACCTTCAGACTTCGAATAATTTTAATTTTACTCTCTAAGCTTTTGAAATCGTATGAATTTTTCTCTTGCCATCACATTTGAAATAGACAAAGTTTTAAAATAAATAAATAAATACATTTTGGCCCCAAATTTCAAAAAAAAGATGCAGACTTATCCTCTCATACTAGTAAACAACTACCACCAACCACCACTTCAAACCTTTCTATCTCTTTCGTCATAACTCTGCTTCGCTTCATTTTTACGCCATTGGATTCACCTCACGACCTAGTATTCGTATCATCTCTCACGTGTCTCGTTCTTCCTCTTTTTGCATGCCTTCAGAACTTCGAAAGTTGATTAAAAAAAAAATAATAGTAAGACTTTACTTCTTGTTTTTTACTTTTCTTCGAGCCATCTTTCGGACTTCATATCTTTCTCGATTCTTGACAGTTCTACTTCATTATTTTGCCATTCTCTTCACCTCACTTCCTATTTTGTCCTTCACTACTTCACTTTCTCACTTCTTCGTGTAATGGGCAGTTTTGGTATGCTGGAATTTGTCCAAAAACTACCTTCAAAAATTCTAAAACATTTATCTTTTGTTTCTTTCTCCTCAATCTTTTTCACTGATAACATGATGTGGAGCATGGCTCTAGGTGGTAACAAAGGTGGTGATGGTGTTAGTGGCAGTCTGGCGATGGCGGCAGAGCTCGTGGTGATAGTAGTCGTAGAGCTTGATGGTGGTGGTAATGGAACTTAGTTATGAAGGAGGTGGGTTTGGTGTTGTAAAGTGGTGGTGATGGTGATGCTCATGGTAACGGTAATGGAGTTCGGTAGCGGTGAAGTTGGTGGTTCAGGTGGTGATGTTGGTGAAGTTGATGAAGAGATGTTTAAATATGAGCAACAACTTTCGTGTTCTGTAGCTCTGCAACCAATTCTCTCTCCCTAAAATCTCTCTCTCTCTATATATATACCTATATGTACAGTTGATTCTCTTGAATCTATTGTTGTTATTGTAGTGTGAATTGCAATGCCAGTGAAGGATTTGTGGGGATCGATGGATGAGTTCTTGAAGCAGTGCAAACAGTCTGATTACTCTGCCGACAATGCTCTTAGATCATTTCTCGAGAGGCTCCAAGATTTGAAAACCCAAGCCGAAGCTCGGATCTTTCTTTCAGATCTCCAGAAACAGTTCGATACTAAGGAAGCCTCTGAGCAATGCCTCGAGACCTATCATTTCCTTATCCAAGACATTTATCTTAAGCAATATAAAGGTCTCTTTCAATCCAATTTTTCAATTTTCTCATAATCATATGTGTGTGTGTGTGTGTGTGTGTGTGTGTGTGTGTGTGTGTGTGTGTGTTTCATTATCATCCATGAAATTTAGAATGGAACATTTCATTTTGAAAAGAAAAAAATGGTTAAGAAATAAAAATGAGATGTTTAAATATTGGAAATGGCATATCATCTCTTCATTAACTTCACCAATATCATCACTTAAACCACCAACTTCACCCCCACCGAACTCCATTACCACCACCATGAGTATCACCATCACCACCACCTTACAATACCAAATCCACCTCCTTCACAACCAAGTTCCATTACCACTATCATCAAGCTCCACGACCACCATCACCGCAGGCTTTGCCGCTATCGCCGGACCGCCACCCCCACTATCACCAGCTCTGTTACCACCTAGAACCATGCTCCAAATCATGTTGTAAGGGAAGAAGAAGAAGAAGAAGAATGACAATATGAAGGAGAAAGAAACAAAATATGAATGTTTCAGAATTTTTGAAGTTAGTTTTCGGACAACTTTCGACATACCAAAAACACCCATTACATTAAGAAGTGAGAAAGCGAGGTAATGTATGACAAAGTAGAAAGTGAGGTGAAAAGAATGGCAAAAGAATGAAGTAGAACCATCAAAAATCGCGAAAGATGTGAAATCTGAAAGATGGCTCGAATAAAAGTAAAAAACGAGAAGAAAAGTCTTATTTTTTTTATCAACTTTCGAAGCTCCGACAACATGCAAAAAGAGGAAGAACGAGATATGTGAGAGGTAATACGAAAACTAGGCCGTGAAGTGAATCCAATAACGTAAAAATTAGGCAAAACAGAATTATGACGAAGGAGTTAGAAGGGCTTAACGTGGTGATTGGTGGCGGTGATTTGCTGGTAGGAGAAGATGGGTTTGCATCTTTATTTTGAAATTTGGAGTCAAAATATAATTTTTTAAACTTTTTCCTTTTTAAATGTGATGACAATGGCAAAATTGATACGATTTCAAAAATTTTAAAAATAAAATTAAAATTATTCAAAATTTGAAGATATAATTAAAAATTGAGACAAAGTATAGAAATAAAAATAAAATTTTCTCCAAATTGGTGATATATAACAACTCCTTTATTTTTTAGAAAACTCAAAACAACAAAAAAGAGCAAAATGTTTCTTTCTTATTGGCTACCGCCCTCTACCATCCGCAATCGTCGTTCAGCTCTGGCCACCTCCAATAACATCCAATAATATTTTGCTACCATGAAATTGGAATAACGTCACGTGATTATTTTATATTTGCGTGCTACACAAAAGGGATAAGAATAAATTACAAATATATTTTTTAAGATTTATTTAAAATATAAATTATTTTTATTATTTAAAAAATTATATCTCGTCACTTGAAATTTTTAATTGTATAACAAATAATTTATTTTACTAATAAATTATCGAGTCAATTAAAAAAATTTAACAATGTCAAAATTTTATTTTAATTAATAATTTAGATAATTTAATTATTATATAGAAAAGCAGTTAAAAATTTTATTTTTTTAAGTAATTATGTTAAATAAAAATCTTACAATCAAATGAAGAACAAGAAGTTTCAAAGTTTTCTTTTATTTATGTTTTTATAATATATAAGTCAAAATTTTAAATTGATACGTCTACCAAATTGTAGATTAAATAATCACTATGTATCAAAAGTTCCATGGTAGTATCCGAGGTCCATCCATTGGTGAGTTGCGCAAAATTGACATAAAACTCATGTCATGTTGTGCATTCCCACATTCCATATATTTAATTATATATCTTAATAATTGTCAAACATATACATTTCTCGAGAGTCTATTAAACATGAATGCAAACAAAACTCAAAGGAGTTGGTCGGATGATAAAGATTAAGGTCAAGTTTGGCATCTCAAAATAAGTGCACTTATTTTATCTTTTTATCTTTTTTGGGTCACATCAATCAACATCTCCTCTCTACTTTTTCTACACATAATACAAAAAAAGTCAAAAAGTGCACTTATTTAGTCTTCCCAAACTTGGCCTAAAGTATAAAATTCAAAATTTCAAGTTTGAGTCTCCCAATGGATCACTGAAAATTTACTCGATCGTTAATTTTAGAACCTCCAAGGATTAGTTAACTGTAACTCAGGCTAGACTGAGCGTTAATATATGAATTCTCACAACAACAACAACAACAACAAAAACAACAAAATGTAGACAAATTACGCGTTAATGTACCAACTTGTTTATGATATAGTTAATTTCGTGTTACCTTATATGATAAATTTAAGATACATAACTTAAGTTACCATTTTTCATATCACCTAGTTTGACTTGTATTATTTGATTCCAAATCAAAAAAATTACAAAAAATAAAGAATTTGAGATAGACAACAAAACCAAAGCACTTATTTAATAATTAGGATGCTCTAAGTTGGAAGAAAAATATTCCATATTATTATATGCATGAAGGGTACATGCTTTTCTTTTTACCTGTTCTCTTTTTCAGTGGATTGAATTAGAAAATCACAACAAAATCCGATGAAAATGACAGATAATGGGCTGTTTTATGTGAGTTGTTGATTTAGGGATGGTTTGGCAACAAAGCAAATAAACAGCTTATTTATTCATTTGTTATAAATTGTCACATTATTTCTTTACTTTTTTATATATTTTTTCATAAAGTATTAGCAACGGATAAAAAAATTATGATATATACCCCTCAAAAGGTGTGTACTATATGTACTTTATAACTAAAGAAGAAAATGACATAATTCTATACTTTCTGAATTATAATTAAGAACAAGAAGTCATAATCAAATATCATATGAGATATAACCAAAAATCTCATGATCACTACAAAAAATGAGACTTTCAGCGACGGATAAAGACCATTGCTAAAACTAAAAAGTCTATCGCAAAAAGCATTAGCGACGGATGGACTGGATATGAGGCATGGCAAAAAGAGGCGTACCAAAGATTCGATTTTGTTGATTTTTGGCGACGATTATTTTTTGTCAAAAAAACTCTACCATTAGAGACAGATTTATTTTTCCGTCGAAAAAACCCACTATTTCCGTCGCAAATAGTTTCATTTTTTTTACCCATTTTCTAGTAGTGTGAGTCATAACTAAAATAATCTCATAATTAAAGAAAAAAATTGTCATAATTAAAAAAGAAAATGGCATAAATAATGGTGCATATAATACGCCTCTTTTAAGAGCTTTATATATTAGAATTTATCTATATTTGAATTATAAATTTAAATAAAAATTTAGAAAGGAAAATAATAAAAAAAAATAAGTAAAATGTAACACAACCTTAAGAATTGACCAATTAAAACTCAATCTCATGACACGTTATTGTGGAAAAATATAGAGATGATTACTCATTAATTAATACTTGGAGGTCGAATAGTTGATAAAATGATCTAAAGCTTGAAGCGAGTTATGAAACATGTGGGCATTACATCCCCTTTTTGTTTAGTGAACATACAATTAGCTGTTGATAAACCTTGTCAAATTAATTAAATGTGCAAAAGCAACTTTAAGCTTGTTTAATAAATAATCTAAGTTTAAATCTTAAATAAATAAATAATCTAGGTAAAAGCCATACTTTCTCCACCAAACCCCCACATATATATATATATATTGTGGGGACGTATGTTTTAGTGGCACTAAGTAAGTGTAAGATCTTGCTGATCAAAAAAAAAAAAAGTAAGTGTAAGATCTTGTTTATATGATACAATAACGTGGTGCCACATGGCAATATAATACTGGTTAAATTTGTGACATTGGTCAAATCCCAGTCAAGTATGACTCTTAGATAATGGAATCCCGATGGGGATATGACTCCTAAATTGGTTAAGAATGAGACTCTTGAATAGATTAAATCCAATCTAATTAAAAAGAGAAATTTTAGATACTTGTTAGAGCAACTCCAAGGGAAGAGGTATATTGGTACTGTTAGCTATTTTAGCTCATATCAGCCTAATATTTCACTCCAACGGGCTGGGTAAATGGCTTCCTATTATCCCTCGCGGCTTCTTCGCTGGCTTCAATTGGAGAGTGATTGAATGCTCTCCAAACTCGTTTCTTCCGCGAAATCGATCTGCTTACGTCTCTCCCGCGAAATCCATATGCTTCTTCAGCGCGAAATCGATCTCCAAACACGTCTCTCCCACGAAATCGATCTACTCTTTCAGCGAAATCGATCTGCTCTTTCTGCGAAATCGATCTTCTCCTTCAACGTTGTCTGCAACTCCCTCCATCGACCTCTTCCTCAAGGTATGGATCCTTCTATCTCTCTGTCTTCCCCTTCTATGCAACCCATAAACCCTCTCTCTCTCTTTAGATATATATATATGTATGTATAGCACAAACTTTCCTTGTTCCTCTGTAATCTGGGTCTCTCCCATTTTCTTGGTTTTACAATCCGTTGTGCTCGATTCATTGTCTCCATCAGAATACTTTGTTTTTCGTTGTCTTAATTCTCTGATAGTTTTGGTAGCAGTTCACTTCTATCATGATCATTCTTCTGTAATCTCTGTAGGTGCACCCAGTACATGTTGCTACTTGCTACCGTAATCTTGTGTATTGTTGATTTGTTTAGCCTTTTATTACATTCTTGGTTACACTAATTGGTTGTATTTGGGATTAAAATTTACCAATATATAGGAGGATTAGTTATATTGAAGCTGAACTGCGACTTAAGAGAACGATGGAGTATTGGTAGGAGACACAAACTAGTTTAGTTTTTGTGCAACTAGTATCGTTCTTGCAAACAATTTAAATGCTATTTTCACTTTATTATTTTAAATTCACTCACTGTAGACACCCCATTTTTGACTGTCCTCAAGACTCAGACGTCACCGATTGAGCGCTTGGTGATGTTGCATACTGTGCTCGTTCAGAAGTTTCAGAGTCGCGGCCGTGCGCCCTGCCTCCGGACTTCCGAACTCTCTTCTGTGCCTTGTCTCGGTTTGCGAACCAGACTCGGTTTCCTTTGTTTTCTTTCCTGAGGGGAGGGAATGGTCCCGTAGACTATCTCCCGGTGGCCGTGAGCTACTTTTTGTGGCCGTAGGCCATTTTGCCCGTTTCGGAGCCCGGTTCCCGGTTTTCGGAGCCGTTAGGCCGTGTGCCTCGGTTCGGGACCGCCCAACCATCTCCGATTTCTCCGGTTTTTGGCATGCACCTCTGTTTTATAGTTCCGAGGAACACTGGGGCTTCTGATGCCCACTTCGTGGCCGTGTGCCACTTTCGGTGCCTATAGCCGGTTTTCGGGACCCCGAACTGCGTGATTTGGGCCCCGAGCATTCATTTTGCATCAGTTTTCTCTGATTTTTGGCAGGAACCTCTGTTTTGTCATTCCGAGGGACACTGGGGTCGCAGATGCCCACTTCGCTGCTGAACACCACTTCCGGCACCTGCAGCCCATTTTCGGGATCCCGAATTGCCCGGTTTTGACTCCGAGCGTTCATTTCTCATTAGTTTTTGTTCAAACTTGGCAGGTACCTCTGTTTCAACACCAGGAAGATCACTGGGGGGTGAGAAGCCAGCAATTATCCCAGATAACCAGTTTCGCTCCTCCGGCGCCCGTTTTGCTCACTTCCGGGTCAATGTTGAACACCCTGGGGGTATTTTCTTCCCACCAAAGCTACATATTTGTGATCAGGGGATATGGGAGGACACCAAAAGAGCATGGTCGGCCAGCAATTCAGAATTTCATTTTTGGGCCTCTCCTTCAAGCTCTATGTTGTGACTCCTGCTTCAGTGTTGCCAATTTCCGACCTTGGAACCTTGTTCCACACATCTGGGAGGACCCTAAAAGTTGGTGGTCGGCCAGCAATTGTTGATTTCATTTTTGAGCCTCTCCTTCAAATGCAATGTTGTGACTCCTGTTTCAGTGTTGCCAAATTCCAACCCTGGGGCCTTATTCTACAAACCTAGGAGGACACCTTTGTGTGGTGGTCGGCCAGAAATTTTACACTTCATTTTTTGGGGTGGCTGGCCGGCCATGGGAGGTGGCTGGCCGGCCATGAGGGGTGGCTGGCCGGCCACTTGAAGCAAAACCACCTGGCCGGCCAGCTTTCTGCTTTCCAGCTCTTTACAGCTGTCCAGCTGTTTTTTTCAAAATATCTCCCCCATCCGGGGGATATTTTGGGAAGGAAATCTTGCCTCCATTTCCCTCCCCTTTTACACCTTTTTTTGCCTATTAAAGGGGCTGCCTTCCTCCTTCTCCAGGGTTAGAAAAATTCCTCTCAAGAACCCCTCTTCAAAAGCCTCCATTTTCATCCTCAAAAACTCAAAAAACCCTCCAAGTCCCTAGCTCCTTTCTTCACCAACCCTAAGCTCTACCATCAACAACTCCATTTCAACAGCAAGGAAGTGATTTTCAGAGGTTAAGAAGCAACAAAGTCAAGCCAAGAGGCAAAGAAAGACTTGTCTTCAAGGGTAAGTCACCATTTCCCTTTTTCTTGCACAATTTTGCTTCAAATTTTTACCCTATTTCCTTTTGGTTTTTGGACTCCGACCCCTACTGGTTTTAGGCTTATTTTGAGCCCCTCTACAACATTGTAGAAGGGCTCAACTCTGTTTGGTGTCTCCTTGATACACTTGCTTCAATATCACTTTTTATGCCATTATTTTGCATGCTTTGTTTGGATTTTAAGTGGTCTGTTTTCGAGCATACTATATACTGTGGGTGGGCTTATTTTGAGCCCCTCTTAAACATTGAAGAAGGGCTCAACCATGTTTGGTGATTCTAGCATGCACTTCCTTTGAAATTCCTCCATTTTACCGTAAAATTGCATGCTATTTTTAGCCCATTTGTGATCTGATTTGGAGCATGAAACCTACTGATATTGTGCTCATTTTGAGCCCCTCTTCAACATTGAAGAAGGGCTCAACTTGGTTTTCATCCTCTATCATGCACTTGCTTTGAATTCTTGTTCTACTCCCATGTTGCATGCTTCTTTAAGCTTACCATGCTTCTGTTTTGGGTCTCCATCAGGCTTGTAAAGTGTCTTTTTTTGGTCTGTTCTTTGTGTTTTTTTAAGGGCCTTAAGCCATTTGATGTTTGGTTTTGGTACTTCATGTTGTATCCATCTTATTTTCCGTAAAATTGCATGTTTGTTTAGGCCATTCTACCTTCTGTTTTAGGTCTTCATCAGGCTTATAAAGTGTCTTGTTTTGGTCTGTTCTTTGTGTTTTATTAAGGGTCTGAGGCCATTTGATGTTTTCTTATGGTACCCCTCTTTATAGCCCTTGTTGGTCCATATATTGCATGCTATGTTTAGCATATATACATACTGATTTAGAGGTTGTCATCTCTTGCATTTGTGCATATTTTTGTTCCATCTTCAATGTTGTAGAACTGATTTTTTGGGTTTGAGCATTGTAGATATCACTTGCTTTGTAAATCCTCTCTTTTTCCGTATTTTTGCAAGCTATTGTTGTCGTATCTATGCTTATAATTTAGCCATGTTTTGTACTGGAGAGATGCTATTTTTGGGGCTGCCTTGCTACTGTTTTTGCTTTCATGTGTCAATTTTGCATGTATAGCATAGCTGTAGGCCATTTCGGGGGCTAAATATCACATTTCGGGAACATTCTGGGCATCGGGTGCATTTTTATCATCATTTTGAGGCTGTTTTCCCTTCATTTAGTTGCTGGAAGTTAGTTTTCATGCTTGCATATCATTTCCATGACATTTTGTGCCTTTTTGTCATTGCCTCGGTTTGCGTGCACGTGGGCACGCACTTCGAGGCGCTCCGTTTTCATTCATCGGCAGCTTGTGTGAGTGTGGCTGAGGCCCTCTCATGTTGGCGTAAGCCCAATTTGCATTCCGTATGCCATTTTATCATTACCTCGGTTTGCGTGCCCGTGGGCACGCACCTCGAGGCATCTCCGTTTTATCCGACGGCCTCCTATGTGAGTGAGCTGAGGCTCTCCCATGTTGGTGTAAGCCCATCGTGGCATTCCGTATGCCATTTCATCTCATTTCATTGTTGCCTCGGTTTGCGTGCCTGTGGGCACGCATTTCGAGGCACTACGGTTTTATCTGATTTTCATTCCATCACATCATTGCCTCGGTTTGCGTGCCCGTGTGCACGCATTTCGAGGCACTTCGATTTTATCCGATTTCTATTTCATCATCGCCTCGATTTGCGTGCCCGTGTGCACGCATTTCGAGGCACTTCGGTTTTATCCGATTTGCATCTCACATCATGGCCTCGATTTGCGTGCCCGTGTACACGCATTTCGAGGCATCTTCATTTTCATCCGCATTGTGCATACTAGGTTGTATCTTAGTTGCATTTCATGCATATCATGCATATTGCACGGGAAACGAGGCGCGTTTTGTACTCCGAGTAACGAAACGGGTCTCAATTCCCAAGTCACCGACACTCCGGATTACCCATGATGGAGTTAGGTTTTGTTGTAGCATTCATATGCATTCATCCTATATTGAGTTGTGCAATTCGGCTCCTCGGCCATCATGCATCGAGATGTGTGATTGGTGGCACGAGGATCGAGGCATGCATATATTTGTGAAATACATTGCTGTGCCCCTTTCCTGCTCTCTGTTGCAGCCAAAATCAGGAATCAGCAACTTTTCAGAATCTGGCGCGCATTTCGAGAAACAGTACGAACAGAGGCTAATCGGGGCATCCCAGTGGATTTCCGCGCCAGGCAGCCCAACATGCATCATCCGTCAGAAGCAAGGCAGTCCCTGGCTTGCAAGCCAGTTTTACAGTTTTCTTAATTTAATTTGTTAATTAATTAGAAATCTGTAATATTATTTTATTCGGACTGTATTATTTATTCGAACCCTCTGCGCGAGGGCATAATTGTAATAAGGGTGTGTGAGTGTGATGTATGTCTTCCAACCCCACGTCTTTCTCCCTTTTATTTACCCGCTTA